>JAVJIF010018344.1:0-91543 GCA_038442645.1 Agave tequilana | reverse complement strand
CAAGCACCCCACTCTCGGGTGGGGGGACGGTCGACCGTGAGCTAGGCACGGTCGACCGAAGTCAACTGCCAGAGAGCAAAATTGCTTTCTGGATTGGGACGGTCGACTGGGCGGTCGACCGTCAGGCTCCAACGATCAAAAATTTGACCGTCGGCGGTCGACCGGGCCGGTCGACCGCCAGCCGCCAGAGCTGATTTTCAGCTCCAACGGCTAGTTTCTTTGGAGGCCTTTATATACCCCTTCTCTTTAGGGTTTGGCCAAGGTTTTTAAGCAGAGAAAATTTCCTACTTTCTTAAGTGTTTATACAAGATTTCAAAAGTGTTTTAGAGCTTCAAAAGATCTATCTTTATATTGTTTTAAAGGGTTGGAAAAATCAAAGAAAATTGGCTATTTGGGATATTGCTTTTGATCTTCATTTCAAACTTATTCTAGTTATTTCCCCAAGCATTTTCTTTGAGTTTTTGATTTTCAACATGTTGATTTCCATACTTGAGTTATATCTACTATCCTTTCTATAGGATCTTTTATTTGTGGGAAAAGAAATTGTTTGTGGTTGAGATAGACCACCTTGTTGTAACCCTCCTTTATTTGTTGTATCCCTCTTTGGTAGAGGTTGATTTGGAGTGGTGGTTTGCTCCCTCTTTGGTAGAGGTGGAGATTGTGGTTTACTCCTCTTTGGTAGAGGTTGAGATTGTGGTGTGCTCCCTCTAGTGAGAGGTGGAGTTGGTTTTGTATCCCTCTTGTGAAGAGGTGGATTGTGATTGTTTGGCTACGGGCCTACCCCTCTTGTGTGAGGTGGTGTTGTGTTGCTCGGTGGAGGTTGTATGGTTGAGAGAGGAGTTCGGTACTCCCGGTTGTATTTGCCCAAAATCCTCGGTGGAGATTCCCTGTGTGGGAGTCCTAGGTGGACAAGTTAGTGGATTGAAAATCTTCTCGGTGAAGGCGGGGACGTAGAGCTCGGTGCTCAAACCTCGAAACAAATCTCATTGTTTGAGTTTGATCCATTGACTCTAAACTCTCTCTCTCTCTCTTTTATTGTGCTTTGCATCATTCATATTGTCATATCTTCATTAATATGCTTGGCTTGCTTGTGTGTACCTTACTTGTGCTTAACCACGAGAGCTTCATATAGCGCCTCAACTCTTATTCAGAGGAATCAAGAGGAGTTAGTCCAGAGCCCTTCACCGGGAATTTGGCTACACTCGTTGGTTGCACTAAGTGTAGTTGCAATTAGTTTTTAATTTCCGCATTTAGTTCATTAGATTAGCGGTACACCTATTCACCCCCCCTCTAGGTGTACTTTCAATTGGTATCAGAGCCTACGCTCCTGATATTTAGGTTTAACCACCTAGGAGTGTGATCTTGATTTTGCTAATCTACATTTACATTTGCATTTGCACACATATAGTTTGCTCTCATGGATAGCCCTCCTATGTTTGATATTTCTAGACTTGAGATTTGGAAGGTTATGATGAGTTGTCATTTGAAAGCCCTAGGATATAAAGTTTACAAAGCCATTACCAAGGAATCCTACCCTAATGATAGCAAGCATATAGAGGCCAATGCAATAGCCCTAAAGGCACTTAGAGCATCACTTCATAAAGAATATTTACACGTGTTTGCTCACTATGATTCGGCTTTTACAGTATGGAGCATTTTGACTTCTCCGAGCTACCAAAGATTATCGAAAAGAAGAGGAGATCTAGGAGAGACAAGTCCGACGAACATTGCTTCATGGTCCAAGGGAATGACTGCCTTGAGGTACAATCGGAATCTCAACTAGATGTTAGTTCTAGTTCCTATTACAATGAATGTTTAGAAGCACAAGCTATGAATGATGAACTTGCTAAAAGTTGTGAAAATTTGATTTCTAAATATAAACTCTTGAAAAAGGAAAGTCATGGTTTAAAAGAAGAAAATAAAAAGTTGTCTTCTAAAATTGAAATTGTTTTGCAAGAGAAAGTGAAGATTTCTAATGAAAAGGATTCATTAAAGTCTAAACTAGACCTTGCCCTAAAGGAAAATGAGTTTTTGAAAAATAAAAATCATTGTGAAATAATTTTAAAGAAAAATGAAAACTTGTCTTCAAACTTGAATGTGTTGTAAAAGAGAATGATTCTTTGAAATAAAAATTGCTTCAATTTCAAAGGATTTGGAAATTTGTTTAAAGAAAAATGAATCTTTGCAAAATGAATTGTCTTCACATGTTTACCATGTTAGTGTAGCTTCACCTAGCTCACCTATTGCATGGACCACTTCTTCTAACATTGAAAATGATATATCCATGCTTAAGAAGAATATGATTGTTTGGGCTCCACTTTGAGCCATTCTGTTTTGAGTCATACATGTTTGGAATCTTGTTTCGAAAGAAACAAGTTCCATCTATGCATGCACACCCTTCACGGCATACACATGCTCCTCACGGTCACAAACATAACACGATGTATGCTCATGTGTACACTTGTACACATTGTGGACGTAAGGGCCACTTTGCTAAGTTTTGCTATGATTGTATACATGATGTAAATTTAGCAATAAGTTTGTTTGGGTTAGGAAAGGGACTAACCCCCATGGACCCAAAAGAGTATGGGTACCAAAGACCACCCCTATTGTATTTGATGTATGTGTGGGCTCTCGCATGACGTGAGAGTTATGGTGCCTTAAGATGGATGCGTTCCGAGCTTAAAGAGAACAATTTGGATGCATCACTTTCAAGGGAAGGTTTGGTGGGAGGACCACCTTGGTTTGGAGAACTAGAGAGGTGCCTTCATCGGCTTTGGTATCGATCTCTAACTCCCGTTTATATTTACATGCTTTTCATTTATTTATTAGCATGTTTTGATGTTTTTGATTAGTATGATAAATGACATGATAGTTAGGCTTATGACATACATGTATAGTATCTGAGACACCCATGTTTATATGGACCTATATTTAGTGTTCTCACTTTAGTTTAGCGATCATGTATATCATAAATCTAATGCATGTGCATTTGACATAATAATCATATGAGTTTTTGATTTCGATGCTTCATGATTTTAATATATTTTTAAATGTTAGTTTTCATTAAGACTTGGATTTATACTTGTACAACTAGTGAGCCACAAATAGATTATTACATGTTTGTGCTTAAATGCTCATTTGTGCTTGTTAAATGTACTAGTATAGCCTAGTTTTGATGATTCATACATTTGACTTGTATTCCTATTTTAGCCATATTTTCATGTTCATATGTTTAACTTCATGTATATGTCTACCTTGTCTAAACTATTGTCTATACATATACATCCTTTGAGCCACGTGCCTTCATGCATATATTTTTGTGGACTCGTTGTGTTTGGATATGTATGTATTCTTTAGTTTGTACATGACATACATATGCCTTGAAGATTAAATCATTTGGATGATTTTCATATTTTTAAGGAATTTTCATAATTGAGCTTAATCGAATATTTCCATGATAATGTGTTTTTCACATAACTCTTGTGCACTCACTTTATTTAAGGGCTTCTCATGATTTTATTTTCATGAGTATGATATAGGCTTTATGGACTATGAGTGTTTAGTGATCATGTGATTTATATAGTTTTCATGGAATATATTTGTTTTATTCCTTGCTTGAAGGATTTCGTACTAGTTTACAAATTTTTCTTTTAACTAGTTCGTATTCTTCACATGGTAGAGTTTTCAAACATATTCTATTTTCAAACCTATTTTTGAAAACTCTATCCTTTACGGGCGGTTGGTTGGCGACCATGCCTTGTATGTTATTGAAAATTCATTTTAAACATGTGCATGAAATAGGTGGATAGGATTATGAGATATACACTTGATATTATTGTTGTTTCAATTGGTATCATTGGATCTTTTCAATTGGTATCAATATTGACATTTTTTTTGTATACTCATATATATGTTTTATTTGTGCTCAAGGATATCACAAATTTTTGATTTTTAATGACTATTATGTTTCAATTGATTAGTTTTTAATTGGTATTCTAATACAAGCTTATGCATCATTTTATTTGGTATTTCATAAAGGGGGAGAAAACTCGTATTTCATCTTTCAATTGGTATTTTGTTTACCATTGGTTTTGTATTCCACTCCCATACTTTATGATGAAAAATTTAACAAAATTAATATTGATTTTTAATTTGGAATCATATGCTTATAAAGAAAAATACCTTCAATTGGTATCAAGATGTTATTTGTTTACTTACAATGGTATCAAAATGATTGAAAACAAATCTCAATCAAGATTTTTTTTACTATCAATGGTATATTTGTTTTCAATGCCTTATTACTTTCAATTGGTATTGGCATTCTTATTTTTTATATGTTCACTTTCAATTGGTATCATAATGCACTTCATGACATATTTTTATTTGGTATCATATGTTTTAGACAAAAAGGGGAAGAACATTATGTTTTATTGTTTTCTTTGACCCCTTTGTTGATGATTGACAAAAAGGGGAGAAGTATTTGAGTTTATATGCATGTTTTATATGCATGTTTGTTTTATGTTTTGTTGATATTGGTATTAAATCTAGAAACATAGTTTGTTTTTCTTATTAGTTTATTTTTTATTGGTATCAAAAGCATTTACTTAAGATTGGTATCAAGAGTGTTAATTAAATAGAACATGTTTATACATTTCATAGTTTTATGCATGTCTATGCATTTCATGTTTAATATTCATTGAATATATTTATGTTTATTGCTATGCATGAGTTAAGGGGGAGCTTCTTTGAAGCATAAACTTAATCCATGCATATATAACTCCATGAGTTTTGTCATCATCAAAAAGGGGGAGATTGGCCCAGAGGCCTTCCACTGTAGTTTTGATGATGATTAACTCATGTAATTATGTTTACTAATAATCTTGTGATGTTTAGTTTCAGATCCTTAATCAAGATATTAGTTGGTGATTAGCTTCAACAAAGGGAGTTTTGAAGCCTTTCACATGGTGATTTCAGAGCCCGAGCATCAAGATCATATTTAGCACTCGTTGGAGTCAAGCTCGTGGATCACTGTTTGCATCGGGTCGACTTGAAGACGGAGTTCGTCAAGAAGACCTCGGTACATAGTTTATAGTTTGTTTTAGATCCATTTGTAAAGATTAGAATAGTGTGATATGCTCAAGTTCACAACACACACGTTTTATGTTTTGGATATTGGTTTTCGGTTTTTGGTTTAACCGATATTGATTTTCATGAATAGATAGTATCAATACAAGTTTACATGTGTTTATGTATATTAGATATGTTCTATATACATGCATGCTTCATATCTTAGACAAACTTATTTTGATATGCCTATTCATGAGTTTGATGTTTTGGTATTTTAACAAAACATATTTTCGTATTTAAAGTCAAAAATATGGATATATATATTGTTGACACTTAAAAAAGACAAGATTCTTATTGGTCCGAACAATGTCTAAGCTTGTTGACATTTACAAAAGACAAGTGACAGACGAGCTGAAGACCAGTTTTCACCCATCTCCGAGGGACAAGGAAGCAACTTGGACTCCACTGATCCAGCAAGCAGACAGTGAACCCGGATTGTTTCTAAACAGACCTCAGCAGGTCTAAGGTGCTAACACTTAGCATCGCATGAGCCCAAAGGGATAGCCTCGCTTGAGAGGCTAATATCACCCAACTTCGCCTTGAAGCCATTCGAAGCCTCACCAAGAAGCTAACTCGCAAACTTCGCCACAGGGGACTTCCAGCTCCGCCAAAGGGTTTCTTTCGGACTTCGCCAAAAGCTGCTTCTAGCTCCGCTACGAGATCAATGCGGACAGCTCCGCTATTGGTCTGCTATGGTCAACCTTTGACCAATCAAATCTCGGATAAGATCGGATCCAATCAGATCAATCCAATTAAGATCAAATCGGAGATCAAATTTGGCAGTTGATTGCCACAATCTCTTGACTCTCCTAAAATGAGTAAGAAGATCATGGAAAATCCTCCAACGATATGGAAAGGATCAAGAAGATCAACCGACCTGCCAATTCTAGCTTCGCAGAAGCTGATCTTAGCCTCGCAGCAAGGATACTTTCTAGATTTAAACAGATTCGATTCAATCTGTTTCCATATTTTCAAGGGACGATTATACTCTTGCTCTCCTATAAATAGCCCACCAGGGGCACAAGGAGAGGGACATGCGCAAAAGATGACGAAAAGAGAGACACACACAAGAGGACTCCACAAGTAGAGGCTTCTTCATAACGCACCGTGCGCTCTCGAATTCAGAGACCTTTTAGAGAATTGCTTCTCTACCCAGGGTGTTGATGCCCTAACGTCGTCCTTCCTCTCAAGGAATCTCCGGAACCAGGCGAGAAAGAATTCCTAATTGAAGGCGATTTTGAGAAGCAGCAAGAGGGTTCTACCACCTTCTATTCTCTGATTCCCGGAACCAGGCGAGAAGGGAATCTCATCGCTCGCATCGTCAAAGGGACAAAGTGGTCGCGCGCTGACCAGACTCCTATCGGCACACTTCTCCAGAATCTCTGAGGAGATCTACTTGTAATCTTTTTAAGAATACTTGTAATTTAGCTCCTCAAACTCTTTTTATTGTAAATTTCCCCTTTGCAAATATAATGGAAAACAAGATGGCGACTCCGCTGGGAAGAAATTCTCCACTGCTGAGAATCAAGTGTCGCAATGCGACGAACAGACCTTCGGGTCTAAGTCTTATTCAGAAAAGCCGGTGCAGCCAGAGCCTTTCTGGCTAAATCTTCAAGGAAAGTCTCTGCGGAGACAGAAAAGGTTCTCTGCGAACCTACTGCGGTCCTCTAGCGCAACAAGGAAGCACGCCCGAGTCCAAGTCCTTCACCTTTGAGAACCTGGTGGTTCAATTTGATCAAGGAAGATTTGAAGAAGTAGAAGTCCTCTCTGGGGGTGGTCTAATGCTTCGAGCACGGAAGCATAGAAAGGTCTCCATGACCAAGGTTTCGAAATAAAAACCAGAAGCAGAATTCTGCCAACACCCTTCAGCCTCACGTGTGGCTAATCAGGTTCCTTGTGAACCTAAATATCCTCTGCCAAAGCGGATGTGGAGGCCTAAACAGAAGTCTCTGGCCGAAGCCTCAGGCGTAGCTACGCCAAAACCGCGCCTCTCTCGCGAAGAAAAAGGCAAGATGTCTCTCTGCTCCAGCAATGCTGCCGACCATGAAGTCACGACGGCAATCATACCGTCGCCCAATTCAAGAGCAGCATCGCCTTGCGTCGGCCTCGTTCTCATGAGCGAAGCTACTGTACCACAGCATACCCGCAGGGTTTATAATCGCGAAGCTAGAGCCAAAGTACCATCTAAGGCTAATTGCCTTCGCAGCAGCATAGCGGGTAAAGCACCACAGCGTGCTCCGCTTTCCAGTGCGTCAAGCACTAAGCTCGCGCCTGATGGCGAAGCCAGAACTGAAGCACTATTCAGTGCTAATCCCTTCTGCAAGAATAAAAGGAGCAGGACATCGTCCTATATACGATCCAAAAAGAGCCTCTGCGCTGGATTGTTTAGGCCCAAGCGGGTCTGATTTGCGAGAATTGCTGACAAATAAACAAACCTCTTCTTCCTGCTGTCAAACAAGTGGGATGTCAGTTGGTGACACTCCACTCGGTCCATTGCCGGCTAGGACCAATCCCCGCCACTCCTCCAGGACGACGATCAGTTTTTGATCGATTGTCGGTACAGGCCCCGAGGAAGCATCGCAAAAGGAGCATCTCGCGAGGTCTACCCTTTGCATCCGTCAACATGACCGGAAGAGGACGAGAGCTACGCAGGGGAAGACAAGCATCTGACGACACCCCTACAGGTCCCCAGATCCAGATTACAGCCCAGGCTTAGGAGAAGTCTTGGCGCATGAAGAAGGTGTTTTCCGGAACATCAGATCTAGGGTGGCGATACCCTACACTTATGAACAGCCTTCTTCTTCAACGGCCCTAGCCCCGCCAGAGCCCAGGAGATCACTCCAATCATCGGACGAAGAAGATGAAGATAGTGGGTACGCCTCTTCGGCGACAGTTAGCTCGGTGCGAACAGACAGAGCATCAGTCAACATAGCTGATAATGCTAACGAAGACCTTCGTCGACGTTTGGAAGCTCAGGAGCAAACTTTCAAGACTCAGCAAGAGGCCCTGGACAATATTCAACAGATGCTTGCTCGACTCCTCAGCAATCGGAATGACAACGATGCCGGGAGCAATCACGATGAGGAGGAACACTTCAGCAATGAGCAACCAAAGCGGAGAAATCCAAGGAGGGTTCTTCCTTAGACGCCGAAGTCCTTAAGGGCCTCCAAGCTCAAATCGCATCCCTAGCTCAGAGGATGAATTAAAGAAGGTAGGGGCAGTCCGTCCTTATCCGCTGGAGTGGGATTCGGTGTCATATCCACCGAAGTTCAAGCCGCCAACGTTGCATACCTATGATGGAAAGAGCTCGCCAAATCAGCACATCTACTATTTTCGGTCTCAGACTGGTAATGTTATAAGCAATGACGCCATCATGGCTAGGCTATTCATTGGCACCTTAAAGGGGGTGGCATTTGACTGGTTCTGAAGTCTTCCCTCAGGCTCTATCAACTCTTGGATCGACCTGAAAACTCAGTTCCTCTCTCGTTTATATGAGGACGATACCAAAGTAACCATGGACAAGCTCCTCTCCACTGTGCAGAGGAAGGGCGAATCTGTCCGTGACTACATTGAGCGGTTCAAAAATTTATCCTTGATGTGCCCAGCAGGGATGCCATTACCCATGCTCTTACAGACATGCAGACACAACTTCTTAGACCAAGTGGAAGTTCGCATGGGGGCTGTCAAAGCCCACACTTGGAAGGAATTGGTCGAACAAGCAGAGATAGCTGAGAAGTCGGCTAAAAAGTTCGAACCATCCGCCCCTAGAGGCAAGTGGGGGATGAACAACAAAGGGCGTAGCGAGCTACCGCAATCTTCTCAAGCTAAAGGCAAAGAAACTATGTCTGTGGAGTTATCCGGGGACGTGCAGTCAAAGGCCAAAAAAAGTGGCTTCAACAATCAGGAGCCTAAGTTCCCTCCAAAGCAGTACTCCTTCAAAGACGATCAGGTGGTCACGATATTCCATCTGCTCCACAAAGGGAACAAAATGAAACTGCCAGATGCTCGGCGTCCCAATGAGATAGGGCGCACAAACGACCCTAAATATTGCCTCTATCATAGGATGATTCACCATCCTACTGACAAGTGCTATGTCCTCAAAGACAGAATTCAAGCCTTGGTTGATGCCGGGGTTCTGACATTGAAGACAGAACAGAAGAAAGTCACGGCCAATATGGTGACTCTTGAGTTCGGCAAAGCTCCAAAGGTCACAGTTCCTGACGGGACTTATTCAGTCCCTGCGCCACGGTTGGAAGTCAAGCATCCTCCAGCTACAGCTCAAGATAATAAGGGTCTTGTTCCCTTAATATTGGAGACAGGGGAAGTCATCTGGATACACCCAGACCTCGCCCAAGACATGCAGTGGGATTCAAAAATCCCCAAGTCAAAGGGCAAATCTTGCAATGTCATCTCCCTCCTGCCAGACGACGGTAATCTTACTTCAGCTTCCCTCAGTGATTCAGAAGGAAAAAAGCATGCTTGCGCAACGCAGGCTGACCTACCTCAACAGACGGGTACCCGATCTGGAAAATCATACTTAAGGCAGTATGAGAAGTCTACTGACGAGATACAATAGCAAACGATGTCAGTACAAATACCAGCATCCACCCCAGTTCCAACAAAGGAAAAGAAAAGCCTAAGGAGGTACGATTCGACCACGTGTTGAAGAAACCACCAGGCCAAGGGTTTGAAACGCCCTTTCGGTTTGACATATTGGCTCAGCTGGCCAATATCCCAGCTCGTATCACTATACACGAGCTCCTTTGCCTCTCAAAAGAGACAAGAGAAGCACTCAGGGATGCGCTAGCCAATTCAGAATCCTTTCTGACATGCATGCCTGAGATCCCTAACGATGACGTTCAGTCTCCTTGCCCAGAATGTCATCATACACAATCCAAGGTGCCCGCTATTACATTCACAGCGGAAGATATGCTTCTCAAAGACAACAAGCACGATCGACCTCTGTACTACACCAGATATATCGGTTCAATGTGCATTGAAAGAATACAAGTCGATCCGGGGTCCGCACTCAGCATCATCCCCAAAAGGCTTCTCTACTTCCTTGGCATACCGCTGTACAGGTTGTCCGCAACCACTACTACAATATACGGTTTCAACGCTGGGAGCAGTCACCCACTTGGAAAAATCTGACTCCGTTGCAGAATTGGAGCCTGAAGTCAGAAGTGACATGCTATGTCATTGACGCTGACACATCATATAACCTGCTGCTGGGACGGCCATGGATCCATGCCAACTGGATCGTTCCCTCTACTCTGCACCAATGCTTTAAATATGTTGAAGATGACGCGACAGTACGAACTGTCTTTGCTGAAAAGCAACCATTCAAAGGGGTGAAAAACTACTTCACTGACGCTCTCCTGTATCAAGAGGCCGGTGGGACACCTAAAGAACCGTTACCGGACGATGATGAAAGTGGCAACGAGGCGGATTCAGAATCTGAAGCAGGCATGCCATCCATTCTGATTGGTGAACCAATTATAGCATGTCTCAATAATCCCCTATGTAATACTCCTTCAGAGGATGAAGGTGAATGGGCAATTAATGATAATATTTCTTATGATTATCCCGCGACTGTTGGGCTATTTGAATCCATTACGGATAGCTCCCTACACATGCCTTTACATAAGCCAAGTGCGTCCAGTACGCTCATGGAATCCGCAGAGGGAGCCATTTTTGTGATCCCGCCATCCAAAGAAGGTCAGTTATCGATAATCTTCGGTAGAACCCAACCATGGGGACCCACGGTCGCAGATTCAAGTTCAGACTCAGACACTCCATAATTCTTTCATTACGCGCGGTCAGCGCGCCATATTATGAAGAAAATGGGGTACGACTTGAAGCATGGAGAAGGCCTGAATTTTGGAAAAGGAAGGCGCGCTTTGATGCGGAACTTTGTGCCTAAAGGGAAGCCTGCAAATTACTATGATAGTACACGCAGGGGGTTGGGATACGTTACACCCACATCGTCAGCAACGGTTCAAGCCGAAGACGATGAACTAATTCCATCACATTCAGCCTCATCCTCCGAGTGGGATTCAGATGTCAGTATAGGAGGAATGTTCGAAAAACCTCACTGCTAATATGACCTCAAGCAGTCAATTGGGCCCGCAGAAGCCACTGACGAGGAACCATGGGCCCAGCAATTAGACCTGTTGGCCCAAGGTTACAATCACCCTTGTTTAGTGTATTTTGATGATTACAAAACATATTAGTTATTTGTACTAATAACAATTGTTGTTTAAGTGTGTTTCAGGTTTATTATCATACTAGAAGTACTCTCACTCAAATACAAGGCTTTTGGACTCAAGACAATTCAATTGGGCTCAAGTTGCAATATTGAAGATCAAGTGAAGATAGCCCACCTTGAAGAATAGCTTTGAAGTCCTTTAGAAGTTTGTAAGTTTAGTATGTTAAAGTTTGAATATAGGAAATTTGGCTCTAGGATTTGCACACACACTTGTTTCATGTATTTCCTATGTTTTGAAAATAGTTTTTGAAAATGGTTATTTCTAAGTTTTATGCCTTAGTTTATATATACATGTACCAAAGCTTTATATCCTGAAAAACTTGTTTAAAACATGTGTATAAACTATTTTCTGCATAATACTTAGCTATATGTATTTTTAAAATATTTATCAAAATTTTTCTAACTCAAAACAGCCCTGTTTTTTCAGTGTCAGGCAACATCGGTCGACCGGCCCGGTCGACCGGCGCTGTGCCTGGACATGCACTGTTTGTGCATGTCCGTCGGTCGACCGGACCAGTCGACCGACAGAGAGCATTCTGCTCTCGGGAATTTTCGGTCGACCGGACCGGTCGACCGGAAGAAGGAAACTGTGTTTCCTCCTTTTGGGTCGGTCGACCGGACCGGTCGACCGGGAGCCAACGGCTACTTCCAGCTGGCCTGGCGGTCGACCGGACCGGTCGACCGCCAAGCCTGCAAAATAGCAACGGCTCTTTCCTCTTTGGGATTTTCTGAAAATCTGTTTTCTTTTTCTGTTTTAACAGACTTTTGGAGAGTTGTTGGGGTGCTTTTGCAGGTTGAATTAGGTGAAAAGAAAATGTTTTTAACTTATTTTCAACCCTATAAATAGAGGAGAAGTCTCTCCTTCATACTACTTAGAAAAATTCCTCAAGTTTTGTTGTTTTCAAAAGAGAAAAGAAAAATAGTTTGAAGCTTTCAATTCCCACTCTTTCAAGATTGTTTTTCAGTTGTGTTTGATTCTCTATATCACTCTACAACTGAAGTTTTCTCACCACACTTCATAGAGCCAAAAATCCTATACTTATTCTATAGTGAAGTTGTAAATTGAAGTGAGAGTGTTTGTAAAAGATTGAGAAAAAGTATAGTGATCAAGTTGTGATCACTTTGTTCTTGTAATTCCTTCTTGTGGAGCAACCTCTTCGGTAGAGGTCCTTTGTATTCGGTGGAGCTCGGTGCTCGGTCTTCGGTAGACCAATTGTAAAGGCATCCTCGGTGGATAGTGGAAACCCTTCACGGAGGTGAAGGCGGGGACTAGAGCAAGTGTGCTCGAACCTCGAAACAAATCATCTTGTTTGCGATTGCCTTTGCGTTATTCTTGCTTTCAATTTCTCTTGCTTTATATTGGCTTGAATTATTTGCTTGAGAACTAACCCTCTACTTGTGCAATCTTGTCTTGTTTACTTTACTTGCTATACTTGTTGTGTTACATTGTGTGCACTTCATTTCTCATCATCATACTTGGCATTGATCGATCACACCTCAATACAACACGATTGCATTGCGCACCTCTAACCCATATCTAGGGGAATTGGGAGGAAGGAGTTCAGAACCTCGCAAGGGGTATTCGGCTCTTAGTCGTGTTTTGAGAGATCGTTGCATCACTCATTTAATTAAAAGTTTAAAAAGATCATTAGATTAGCATTCACACCTATTCACCCCCCTCTAGGTGTTTTTCAATTGGTATCAGAGCTTGGACTCTAGGATTTGGTTTAACCACCTTAGAGAAGATCCTAATTTGCTAATCATTTCATTCATACTCATATAGTAAAAATGGCCGATGGAATTAAAACCCCTCCTAAGTTTGATGGACTTAACTTTCCCATATGGAAAGTTAAGATGACCGTGTTTTTGCAATCTCTAGGTAGCCGAGTTGCAAAGGCCTTGACTAAGTCCTTTAGTGTACCCCCCGGTGACGAATCCACTTGGTCCGAAATAGAGACTAAGGAATTCGATGCCAATGCCAAAGCTCACTATGCACTTCTACAAGCCCTTAATGATGATGACATATCTAGGGTTATACATTGCAAATCCGCATATGAGATTTGGTCACACTTGATAGTCACACATGAGGGGACCTCACAAGTAAAGAAGGCTAAGATTGACCTTCTTCGGTCTCAATATGAAACATTTTGCATGCAAGAAAATGAAACCATAGATGATATGGTTACAAGATTCACCAAGATTACTAATGGACTCTCTTCTTTAGGTGAAGATATCAACAATGATCAAAGAGTAAGGAAGATCATCCGGGCTCTTCCTCCTTCATGGGAAGTTAAAGCTACAACCTTGAAGGAACTCAATGACAATGAAGAGATGGAGCTCATAGGTCTCATTGGGAACCTCAAAACCCATGAGATGGAAAGGAAAGCAAGGGAGGACATGGCTCCTACCAAGAAGAAGACCATCGCCTTCAAGAGTCAAGCTACACACTCCGATGAAGATGATGAAGAAGAAGATGATGAGGAGCTCTCACTCCTTGTTAAGAATGTCCGGAGGATGTACAACAAGGCGAAGTACCAAGGTAGAAGGAGATGGCAAGGAGGCAAAGAAGAAAGAAAGATCATATGCTTCAATTGCCAAAAACCGGGACACATTGTGGCGGAGTGTCCGGAAAAAGCAAAGCCTTCCACTTCAAACAAGCCTTACAAGAAGAAGGCTATGAAGGCAACTTGGGATTCGGAGACCGAATCCGAAGAAGAGATAGACACCGCCAACATGTGCTTCATGGCTAATGAAGGCACAAGCAAGGTAACCTCTTCCCTTCTCATGATAATGAACTTTCTATGGATGTGTTAGAAGAGGCTTTTGTTGAGTTGTCACAAAACTATGATTTCTTAAAGAAAAAGTATATTAAAATGAAAAAGGAAAATGAATCTTTAAGTCTTCAAGTTTTTACTCTTACAAAAGAAAAGGATGAGTTGGTTTCCACTTTGGCCACTACCAAAAATGATTTTGAAAAATATAAGATCTCTTGCAAAGGTAAGGCCCCACTAATTGACTCAAATGAAGTTTCTATGCTTAATGAAAGATTAGATTCATTAAGTGTTGTTTTGAAAGATTGTGAGTTTAACAAGAAGAAAATTGAGGCTATGTTTCCTAAGAAACAAGCCCCAAAGAAAAATACTCATGCTCATGTTCATGTTCATGCTACACAACCTAAACAACATGGCAAAACCCCAAAACATGCTCACACTACACATCATGCTTTCATGTATAGAAAAGTGTACTCATGTTCACATTGTGGGCGGAAAGGACACTTAGCTAATTTTTGTTATGATAGACTAAGTGCATCACATCATAATGTTTGGGTTCGTAACACTAACTTTCAAGGACCCAAGAAAGTTTGGGTACCAAAGTCAACAATTGTTTTAAATGATGTAGGTACTTTCCAAAGCCCAACGACGTAGAGGTTTGTGGTATCTTGATAGTGGTTGCTCAAGGCACATGACTTGGGACATCAACAACTTTGCAACCCTATCAAGATATCATGAAGGTGGCACCGTCACCTTCGGAGATGACGCCAAGGGTAAAATCATCGGTATTGGTAATGTAAAACTTGGCACCTCTCCTTTATTGAAAATGTAGTTTTAGTTGATGGCCTCAAGCATAATCTCTTGAGTGTTAGTCAACTTTGTGATAAAGGTTTTGATGTTGTTTTTGATAATGTTGCTTGTAAAGTTATTGATAGAATTTCTAATGTTTGTGTATTTTCCGGTTTTCGTGAAAGTAATGTTTATATGATTGATATGTTAAATATGTCTTGTAATATTACTTGTTTGAAAGCCCTCGATGATGACTCTTGGTTGTGGCATAGGAGATTAGGGCATATTTCTTTTGATCACATTTCTAGGTTAAACACAAAGGAAATGGTGAAAGGTATTCCTTGTTTGAATTTTGAAAAGGACCGAGTTTGTGACGCATGTCAATTTGGGAAACAAAACTAAGTCTTCTTTCAAGTCAATTAAGGATATCATGACATCACGTCCTTTGGAGTTAATCCATATGGATCTATTTGGCCCAACAAAAACCAAAAGTCTAAGTGGGAATAGATTTGCTTATGTTTTGGTTGATGATTTTTCAAGATTTACTTGGGTTTTCTTTCTTGAACATAAAAGCCAAGCATTTTCGTATTTCCAAATTTTTAAGAAAAGAGTTGAAAAAGAAAAAGATGTTTCGATTTTGAGAATAAGAAGTGATAGAGGAGGTGAATTCATTAACCAACCCTTTACCACTTTTTGTGATGAACATGGAATAAAGCATGAACTTTCTTGTCCTAGAACTCCACAACAAAATGGAGTAGTTGAACGGAAAAATAGAACATTACAAGAGATGGCTAGGACAATGCTAAGTGAATATGGTCTACCACATTATTTGTGGGCCGAGGCCGTAAATACATCATGCTACATATCTAATCTTGTTTTCTTGTGTAAAAACACCACTAAAACTTCTTTTGAAATGTACTTTTCTAGAAAATCAAATGTTTCTTATTTCAAAGTTTTTGGATGCAAATGTTTTGTTTTAAATACTAAAGATAATTTGGGAAAATTTGATCCTAAATCTTATGAGGCTATTTTTGTAGGTTACTCAAACACTAGTAAAGCTTATAGAGTTTTCATTAGATCATCTTTGACTATTGAAGAGTCTATTCATTTTAAGTTTGAGGAATCTAACAAGTTTGTTAAGAATGTTGTAGAAATAGATGCTTTGCATGAAGGCTTGGAGAAAGTCACCTTGGAGGATGCTTCTACCATGGGAGACAAGCCAAAGGATGATGATGGAAGTGAAGCCAAAGTAGAAGAGGCCCAAGGAAATGAACATCAAACAAATGAGGTGGAGCCTACTCAACCACTACCTAAGGATTGGAGATTCAATCCTCATCATCCCAAGGACCTCGTCATAGGTGAAGTATCAAAAGGGGTAACTACTCGCTCTAAAATTCAAGATTATTGTGGCCACTTTGCATTTATTTCACACATAGAACCCAAAAATGTGCTCGAAGCCGAGGCCGATTCATATTGGTTGCTAGCCATGCAAGAGGAGCTCAATCAATTTGAGCGCAACCAAGTTTGGCACCTTGTTCCTAGGCCCCACGATAGACCAACAATTGGTACTAAGTGGATCTTTAAGAATAAGTTGGATGAATCGGGTAATGTAGTTAGAAACAAGGCTAGGTTAGTTGCCCAAGGTTACACTCAAATCGAAGGGATCGATTTTGAAGAAACCTTTGCACCCGTAGCACGGCTTGAAGCCATACGGATGACACTAGCATTTGCCTCATATAAAGATTTCAAATTATTTCAAATGGATGTTAAAAGTGCTTTTCTAAATGGATTTATTGAAGAGGAGGTGTATGTTGAACAACCCCCCGGGTTTGTTGATCCTACACATCCAGATTTTGTTTTTAAATTAGATAAAGCTCTTTATGGTTTAAAACAAGCCCCTAGGGCTTGGTATGAAAGACTTTCTTCATTTTTGATTTCAAATGGTTTTAAGAAAGGTAAAATTGATACAACTTTGTTTACAAAACATGTAGAAAATGACATTCTTATTGTGCAAATTTATGTAGATGATATTATTTTTGGTTCTACTAATGATCTCTTTGCAAAGCTTTTGAGTCATGCATGAAGGATGAATTTGAAATGTCTATGATGGGGGAGCTCAACTATTTCCTTGGACTCCAAATCAAGCAAAGGAAGGATGGGATCTTCATCAATCAAGCCAAGTACACAAAGGAACTAATCAAAAGGTTTGGGCTTGAAGGATCAAGAGTAAGCAAAACTCCCATGGCAACAACTACAAAGCTTGACAAGGATGAACAAGGTAAAAGTGTAGACATTAAACTTTATAGAAGCATGATTGGTAGCTTGCTTTATTTGACGGCTAGTAGGCCGGATATTATGTTTTCCGTTTGTCTTTGTGCACGTTTTCAATCTTGTCCTAAAGAATCTCACATACTAGCGGTTAAACGCATAATTAGATACCTTAAGGGCACGATTGAAATGGGTTTATGGTATCCTAAAACCGGATTATTTGAAATGAAGAGTTTTTCGGATGCCGACTATGCGGGTTGTAGGGTAGATAGGAAGAGCACAAGTGGAACATGTCAATTCTTAGGTAATTGTCTTGTATCTTGGTCTTCCAAAAAGCAAAATTCGGTAGCCCTATCAACCGCCGAGGCGGAGTATGTTGCGGCCGGAGCTTGTTGTGCACAAGTTCTTTGGATGAAACATACTCTCCTTGACTATGATTTACACTTTGATCATGTTAAAATATTTTGTGATAATACTAGTACTATTCACATGACAAAGAATGCAAATCAACATAGTAAAACCAAACACATTGACATTAGGTATCACTTTCTTAGAGATCATTATGAGAAAGGTGATATTGTTATTGAATATGTTTCTACCGATTTTCAACTTGCCGATATTTTTACTAAACCTCTAGATTATGCTAGATTTTCATTTATTTGTGGTGAGTTGAATGTTTGTATTATAGATTCTTAAAATTAAAATTTTGTTTTTAACCCTTTTTGATGTATGACAAAAAGGGGGAGAATAAGTTTGTTGATATTTGGAAAATAAGTGTTTAAATTTAAACTTTCTAAGTTTGATAAAGTTTGATACTATTTGAGTTTCAATTCATGAAGAAAAAGAAAGTTTGTGTTTATTTGAGTTTTTGGACAAAAACTATTGTGTTTGTCAAATGCTTTATGTATGCTTACATAGCTTTTCATATTCATGATAAATACATAGCATTGTTTGAGGGGGAGCTTTCCAAGCTTTTCTTCCTTTATTTGTTTCAATAACTTATATGTTTTGTCATCATCAAAAAGGGGGAGATTGTTGGCCCAAGGTTACAATCACCCTTGTTTAGTATATTTTGATGATTACAAAACATATTAGTTATTTGTACTAATAACAATTATTGTTTAAGTGTGTTTCAGGTTTATTATCATACTAGAAGTACTCTCACTCAAATACAAGGCTTTTGGACTCAAGACAATTCAATTTGGGCTCAAGTTGCAATATTGAAGATCAAGTGAAGATAGCCCACCTTGAAGAATAGCTTTGAAGTCCTTTAGAAGTTTGTAAGTTTAGTATGTTAAAGTTTGAATATAGGAAATTTGGCTCTAGGATTTGCACACACACTTGTTTCATGTATTTTCTATGTTTTGAAAATAGTTTTTGAAAATGGTTATTTCTAAGTTTTATGCCTTAGTTTATATATACATGTACCAAAGCTTTATATCCTGAAAAACTTGTTTAAAACATGTGTATAAACTATTTTCTGCATAATACTTAGCTATATGTATTTTTAAAATATTTATCAAAATTTTTCTAACTCAAAACAGCCCTGTTTTTTTTCAGTGTCAGGCAACATCGGTCGACCGGCCCGGTCGACCGGCGCTGTGCCTGGACATGCACTGTTTGTGCATGTCCGTCGGTCGACCGGACCAGTCGACCGACAGAGAGCATTCTGCTCTCGGGAATTTTCGGTCGACCGGACCGGTCGACCGGAAGAAGGAAACTGTGTTTCCTCCTTTTGGGTCGGTCGACCGGACCGGTCGACCGGGAGCCAACGGCTACTTCCAGCTGGCCTGGCGGTCGACCGGACCGGTCGATCGCCAAGCCTGCAAAATAGCAACGGCTCTTTCCTCTTTGGGATTTTCTGAAAATCTGTTTTCTTTTTCTGTTTTAACAGACTTTTGGAGAGTTGTTGGGGTGCTTTTGCAGGTTGAATTAGGTGAAAAGAAAATGTTTTTAACTTATTTTCAACCCTATAAATAGAGGAGAAGTCTCTCCTTCATACTACTTAGAAAAATTCCTCAAGTTTTGTTGTTTTCAAAAGAGAAAAGAAAAATAGTTTGAAGCTTTCAATTCCCACTCTTTCAAGATTGTTTTTCAGTTGTGTTTGATTCTCTATATCACTCTACAACTGAAGTTTTCTCACCACACTTCATAGAGCCAAAAATCCTTTACTCATTCTATAGTGAAGTTGTAAATTGAAGTGAGAGTGTTTGTAAAAGATTGAGAAAAAGTGTAGTGATCAAGTTGTGATCACTTTGTTCTTGTAATTCCTTCTTGTGGAGCAACCTCTTCGGTAGAGGTCCTTTGTATTCGGTGGAGCTCGGTGCTCGGTCTTCGGTAGACCAATTGTAAAGGCATCCTCGGTGGATAGTGGAAACCCTTCACGGAGGTGAAGGCGGGGACTAGAGCAAGTGTGCTCGAACCTCGAAACAAATCATCTTGTTTGCGATTGCCTTTGCGTTATTCTTGCTTTCAATTTCTCTTGCTTTATATTGTCTTGAATTATTTGCTTGAGAACTAACCCTCTACTTGTGCAATCTTGTCTTGTTTACTTTACTTGCTATACTTGTTGTGTTACATTGTGTGCACTTCATTTCTCATCATCATACTTGGCATTGATCGATCACACCTCAATACAACACGATTGCATTGCGCACCTCTAACCCATATCTAGGGGAATTGGGAGGAAGGAGTTCAGAACCTCGCAAGGGGTATTCGGCTCTTAGTCGTGTTTTGAGAGATCGTTGCATCACTCATTTAATTAAAAGTTTAAAAAGATCATTAGATTAGCATTCACACCTATTCACCCCCCTCTAGGTGTTTTTCAAGACCTTCAATGGGAAAAGTGATTCGAATTGCGCGAGCCACCTACTGAAGATAAGGTGATGCAGGTCAACTTGGGAAGTCAAGACCACCCTAAGCCATCTTTATAAGTGAAAGCCTATCACTTACAGAAAGGGAAGAATTGATAATGCTCATAAAAGAGTATATAGATGTCTTCGCATGGAGCTACGAAGATATGCCCGGACTTGATCCTCAGGTCGCTATGCACCGTCTAAACATCAAGCTTGACGTCAAGCCAGTCAAGCAGCAACAACGTCGGTTTCGCCCGAACATTATGGAAGCTATTGAAGCCGAAGTTCACAAACTCATTGCATGTGGCTCCATCTGGGAGGAACAACATCCAGATTGGGTAGCAACATCGTCCCCGTCCTCAAAAAGAACGGGAAAATACGGATCTGCATCGACTACCGTGATCTCAATACGGCCTGTCCCAAAGACGAATTCCCATTGCCCATCACGACGTCATGATCGACAACACATGCGGGTTCGAAAGAATGTCTTTCATGGACAGCTTTTCAGGGTACAACCAGATTAAGATGTATCCCGACGACGAGAAGCATATTTCGTTCTGAACACCATTGGGGGTATACTGCTACACTGTAATGCCCTTCGGACTGAAGAACGCCGCAGCAACCTATCAGTGGGCAATGAGTACAATCTTCCGCGATCATCTCTGAAAAACGGTGGAGTGCTATGTCGACGACATTGCCGTCAAAAGCCGCAACAAGAATGAACATCTTCGCGACCTGAGAACGATGTTCGACATAATGCGGGCTCATCAACTGAAAATGAACCCTACAAAATCCTTCTTGAGAGTGTCAAGCGGCAAGTTCCTTCGGTTTATTGTCACATCAAAAGGGATTCATCTTGACCCAGACAAAGTCAAAGCCATTCAGAGCATGCATCCACCGAGGAATCTCAAAGAGCTCAGAGGCTTGCAAGGTTGACTAGCTTATATTAGAAGATTCATTGCAAATCTCTCAGGCCGCTGTCAACCGTTCACCCGACTCATGAAAAAGGGTGCTTCCTTCGTATGGGATCAAGCTTGCCAGGAAGCTTATGAAGACATCAAGAGATACCTCACAAAGCGTCCAGTCTTAGTGGCCCCTACATCAGGGAAACCATTCTTGCTTTATGTAAAAGCAATGGACTATTCTCTCGGTGCCCTCCTCACTCAAAAGGACGACAATGGTCACGAGCAGGCCATTTATTATCTGAGCAGAACTCTCATAGGAGCGAAATCTTGCTACAACCCTATCGAGAAAGAGTGTTTAGCTCTCGTCTTCGCTATTCAGAAGACACGACATTATTTGGTCGGCCAGACCATACATGTCATCTCCAGAGTAAACCAATTGCGTCTTCTTATGGTGAAACCAAGATCATTGAATTCAAGATTGGCTAAGTGGGCACTTTTATTGTCTCAATACGACATGATCTTCACGTCTCAGAAGGCGGTTAAAGGCCAGGCCCTTGCAGAGTTCTTGGCTGCTCATCCAGTTCCGGAGCATTCAAAACTTCACGAAGATATCCCTGATGAAGTCTTCGAGTCTTATGCAACCTCAGAAGAGGAAGTGTGGCAGATGTTCTTCGATGGAGCATCGCGAATGGGCCCTAAAGGCAAGATTATTGCCGGAGTGGGGGTTGTGTTTATCTCCCCACAGAATCATGTCCTGCCCAGAGCATTTTTTCTGACAGAATCATGCTCCAACAATGTAGCAGAGTATAATGCTCTGCTCATCGGTCTTCAACTCGCCCATGGAATGGGGGTACGCTACCTCGAAGCTTATGGCGATTCAAAACTGATCATCAATCAGGTTAAAGTCGAATACGAAGTCCGCCATGAGGACTTGGTGCCTTATTACCACACGGCCGTTGAATTGGCCAACCTATTTGAAGGTTTCTACATCAGGCATGTGTCTCGATCTCATAACACCTAGGCGGATGCTCTTGCTGCATTAGCTACAACACTAGCCTTGCCGGTCGACACCGAGTATCACCTCACAGTCGCAACTCGACATCTTGTATGCTCTAAGCATATGCTAAGAACCAGACAAGTCCATAATGTCTCCACGGATCTTGAGCCGAGAGATTGGAGATTTCCTCTCATCGATTATGTCTTACATGGTCTGCTGCCAGACGATCCTAAAGAAGCGGCATCTATCAGACGAAGGTCTCTCCGTTTCTACTACGATCCAACTCTGAAGACACTTTACCGTCGTTCATATGACGGTGTCCTCCTCCATTGCCTTTCCAATTCAGAGGCACAGGAAGCGCTTTAAGAAGCGCACGATGGCACTTGTGGAGCTCATCAGCCAGGTCCAAAACTTAAGGACAGGTTGCACAGACTTGGATACTATTGGCCAACTATGATAGCCGATGCCATCCAATATGCACGAAGGTGTAAAGCGTGTCAAATCCATGCAGATTTCATACACCAGCCTTCAGAGTTGCTCCACCCGACTGTTGCTTCATGGCCATTTGAAGCATGGGGAATAGATGTCGTAGGGCCAATCAGCCCCTCTTCGACAAAAGGTCACCGGTTTATCCTGGCAATAACCGATTACTTTTCAAAGTGGGCAGAAGCTATACCACTGGTTGAAGTTATAACCTCTAATGTGGTTAATTTCATCAAACACCATGTCATCCATCGATTTGGTGTCCCTAGGCGGATCATCCATGACAATGGTCCCCAATTCATAAGTCAGGTATTCTATCGATTCTGCGATAAATACCGAATCAGAATGTGGCTTCAACTGCCTATACGCCGCTAACGGTTTGGCGGAAGCATTCAACAAAACGATCATCAAGCTACTCAAGAAATTCGTCTCCTCGAACAAGCGAGATTGGGACGAAAACCTTGGTGAATGTCTTTGGGCCTACCGAACCACGGTTCGGACACCGACAGGCAATACGCCTTTTTCCCTGGTATATGGGTGCGAAGCAGTCATCCCGTTGGAAATCCAGATGCCATCATTGCGAGTCGCTCTGACCACTAAGAGCACATCGGAAGACAATGATCGATTGCGTCTTCAAGAGCTCGAAGCCTTAGATGAGAAGCGGCTACAAGCTCAGCAGCATATCGAGCTATATTAAGCTCGAATCTCAAAAGCCTTCAATAAGAAGGTCAAACAGAGGGTCTTCCAGAAAGGAGACCTGGTTTTAGCCGTCAGACGACCGATGATTATGACGCATAAGACCAAAGGCACATTTCAGCCTAAATGGGAAGGACCGTTTGTAATAGAAACAGTCTATTCAAACGGAGCATACCGCCTCATGACTTCAGATGGCGACCTACTCATGATGCCGATCAATGGCAAGTTCTTAAAGAAGTATTATCCTTAATCAAGGATCCTTCTCATGATCAAGTTAACACTACACCTCTGATCAAGATCTCCGCGTCCAAAGTACACACAAAGAGAGCCTTTCTCTTCCTCTAAGAGAGATCACACAACCATAAACCAGTAGGAATCTGGCCGTATACTGGTTATCTCAAAGGGAAATCAAGGTTACACATACGCTAACCAGATGATCAATATCCTTAACGATTAAGGATAGAGGGAAATGTTGGCCTGTAAGCCCAACATAAGTCCTCGACAACTCATCATGCTGAGGGGAATAGCATGGCTAGCCCAACCCAAACGGTAGTTGGTAAAGGCATATCAAACCCGTTGACAGCTGGGGATTTGCTAAAAATCCTAAGGGACCAGTTCCCATTTGATTCCCTCTCCAAAATCACTTACCAATTCTCATCCATAGAATGGTAAGACCACATATACATTTCGCTGTTACGTTAACATTAAACCTATGACAGTGATTCCCTCGTTTCTCCCTGTGAAAACGAGATCTCCAAAATCACTTACCAATTCTCGTCCATAGAATGGTAAGACCACATATACATTTCGCTGTTACGTTAACATTAAACCTATGACAGTGATTCCCTCGTTTCTCCCTGTGAAAACGAGATCTCCAAAATCACTTACCAATTCTCGTCCATAGAATGGTAAGGTCACATATACATTTCGCTGTTACGTTAACACTAAACCTATGACAGTGATTTTCTCGTTTCTCCCCGTGAAAACGAGACTTTCTCCCAAATTCCACTACAAACTCGATACTTATTGACATTTACAAAAGATAAGTATCAACAACCTTGAGCTTGGCGGCGTCTCATTCGGTTATGTCATCGCGACCTCTGAACTAGCAGACAGCCAAGTCTCAATTTCGAGATTGTTGACATTTACAAAAGACAAGTCTCAACCTTGAGCCCTGTTGACATTTACAAAAGACAGGTCTCGATACTTATTGACATTTACAAAAGATAAGTATCACCAACCTTGAGCTTGGCGGCGTCTCATTCGGTTATGTCATCGCGACCTCTGAACCAGCAGACAGCCAAGTCTCAATTTCGAGCTTGTTGACATTTACAAAAGACAAGTCTCAACCTTGAGCCCTGTTGACATTTACAAAAGACAGGTCTCGATACTTATTGACATTTACAAAAGATAAGTATCACCAACTTTGAGCTTGGTGGCGTCTCAATCGGTTATGTCATTGCGACCTCTGAACCAGCAGACAGCTAAGTCTCAATTCCGAGCCCTGTTGACATTTACAAAAGACAGGTCTCGATACTTATTGACATTTACAAAAGATAAGTATCACCAACCTTGAGCTTGGCGGTGTCTCATTCGGTTATGTCATCGCGACCTCTGAACCAGCAGAAAGACAAGTCGCAACCTTGAGCCCTGTTGACATTTACAAAAGACAGGTCTCGATACTTATTGACATTTACAAAAGATAAGTATCACCAACTTTGAGCTTGGTGGCGTCTCAATCGGTTCTGTCATTGCGACCTCTGAACCAGCAGACAGCTAAGTCTCAATTCCGAGCCCATTTGACATTTACAAAAGATAGGTCTCGATACTTATTGACATTTATAAAAGATAAGTATCACCAACCTTGAGCTTGGCGGCGTCTCATTCGGTTATGTCATTGCGACCTCTGAACCAGCAGACAGCCAAGTCTCAATTTCGAGCTTGTTGACATTTACAAAAGACAAGTCTCAACCTTGAGCCCTGTTGACATTTACAAAAGACAGGTCTCGATACTCGTTGACATTTACAAAAGACGAGTATCACCAAATTCTGAAGCTTGGTGGCGTCTCAATTGGTTATGTCATTGCGACCTCTGAACCAGCAGACAGCTAAGTCTCAATTCCGAGCCCTGTTGACATTTACAAAAGACAGGTCTCATCTTTCGATCCGACAAGGACCGATTTCAGGCTTGGTGGCGTCTCAACCAGTTATGTCATCGCGACCTCTGAACTGACGATAGCCAAGTCTCATCATCCAGCCCAACAAGAACTATGTTCTCAAGAAATTGCAATACAATATGGAATCGCAATTCAAAAAGAAGAACAAGATTGGAGATTCGACAAAAGAAGAAAAAATTTTCATTCATTCCAAAAGGATAAAGTGAAATACACCTAGAGGGGGGGTGAATAGGTGTAATTGCTAATCTAATGCTCTTTTTAAATTTTACTTAAGTGAGTGATGCAACGATCTCTCAAAACACGACTAAGAGCCGAATACCCCTTGCGAGGTTCTGAACTCCTTCCTCCCAATTCCCCTTAAATGGGTTAGAGGTGCGCAATGCAACCGTGTTGTATTGAGGTGTGATCGAACAATTTCAAGTATGAAATGCGATGATGAAATGCACACAAGTAATGTATCAAGAAATATTGAAAGCAAGTAAAATAAACAAGTAAGGATAGCACAAGTAAAGGTTAGTTCACAAGCAATAAATTGGAAGTAATTGAAGCAAGAAATTAAGCAAGAGGAACGCCAAGCCAATCGCAAACAAAGTGATTTGTTTCGAGGTTCGAGCCCGTAGCTCTAGTCCCCGCCTTCACCTCCGTGAAGGGTTTCCACTATCCCCTTAGGATCCCGTACAAGTTAGGCCTCCAAAGACCTCAAGCCCGTAGCTTTACACCTTACAACGAAGCTCCACCGAAGAGCTTGTCTCCACAAGAACAAAGGTTACAACTTTGTGATCTCAACTAGACCACAACACTCTTTCTCTTTTACAAAACACTTCTTTTACAAACACTCTCACTCTTTTACAACTTCACTTATAGAAAGAATATGAGATTTTGGCTCTATGAAGTGTGGTGAGAAAAGCTTCAGTTGTAGAGTGATATTAGAGATCAAACAACAACTGAAAAACAAACTTAAAAGAATGGAAATGAAAGCTTTAAACTATTTTTCTCTTTCTCTTGAAAAACAATGAAAACTTGTATTTTTCTTAGTAAATAACTAAGGCCTATTCCCCACTATTTATAGGGAGAGAATAGGTTAAAACCCTGATTTTTCCTGCTAAAATCTTCTGCAAAAGCACCCCAACAACTCCTAAAAACTCTGTTAAAGAGAAACCCAAAAACAGTTTTTCAGAAATGCCCAAAGAGGAAAGAGCCGTTGGGCTTGTTGCAGGCTTACCGGTCGACTGCCGGTCGACCGGGTCTCTGCTGGCAAAAGAGCCGTTGAGGCTCCGGTTGACTGCCAGTCGACCGATCTCACAGAAGGAAACCCAGTTTCCTTCTATCGGTCGACCGACCCAGTCGACCGAAAGATACAGAGAGCAGACCACAAAAATCAGTCGACCGATATTTAGGGTCGGTCGACCGGCAGACATGCACAGCCTCGTGCATGTCTGGCCACAGCAGCCGGTCGACTGATATTTAGGGTCGGTCGACCGGTCTGCCTGGAAAACAGTTTTCTGGGCAGATTTTTTGAGTTAGAAAAATTTGTAAAAATTCCTTTAAAAATCTTAAGCTAAGTGTTATGCTGAAAATAGTTTATATACATGTATTTAAACAAGTTTTGAAGATATAAGGCTTTGGGTACATGTAAGTATGAACTAAGGCATAAACTTAGAAATACCATTCTCAAAAACATAGGCATATTCAAGACACATGTGTGTGCAAATCCTAGAGCCAAAATTTACATATCCTATCTTTAACAAAAACTACACTTACAAGCTTCTAGGTCTTCAAGACTTCAACATGGGCAATCTCCACTTGATCTTCAATATTGCACTTTGAGCCCAATTTGACTTGTCTTGAATCCAATAGCTTGTATTAGAGTCCAAAATCTTTGTATATGAGTGAGAGTACTTCTAGTATGATAATAAACCTGAAACACACTTTAAACAGCAAATGATATTAGTACAAATAACTAATATGTTTTGTAATCATTAAAATACACTAAACATGGGTTGATTGTAACCTTGGGCCAACAATCTCCCCCTTTTTGATGATGACAAAACATATGAGTTATTAAACAAATAAAAGAGGAAAAGCTTGAAAAGCTCCCCCTTAAACAATGCTATATATTTAACATGAATATGAGAAACTATGTAAGCATACAAAAATCATTTTTAAAACAAAGTCATCACCATAAATAAGAAACTCAAACATGAACCAAATATTAAAACAACTAAAAAAAAACTTGGTATTTCTCCAAACTCATACATTTTTCTCCCCTTTTTGTCATACATCAAAAAGGGTTAAAACAAAAAAAAATTTAACACATATTAAAAACCAAAACAAAACAAACTAAGATACTTTAAGTATCAATCTTACAAACATTTAATTCACCACAAATAAAAGAAAATCTTGCATAATCTAAAGGTTTTGTGAAAATATCCGCAAGTTGAAAATCGGTTGAAACAAAATCTATATCAATGTCACATTTTTCAAAGTGATCTCTAAGAAAATGATATCTAATGTCTATATGTTTGGTTTTACTATGTTGATTAGCATTTTTGGTCATGTGAATAGCACTAGTATTATCACAATAAATTTTAACATGATCAAAATGTAAATCAAAATCGAGAAGAGTATGTTGCATCCAAAGAACTTGTGCACAACAAGCTCCTGCCGCAACATACTCCGCCTCGGCAGTTGATAGGGCTACACTATTTTGCTTTTTGGAAGACCAAGACACAAGACAATTACCTAAGAATTGGCATGTTCCACTTGTACTCTTCCTATCTACCCTACAACCGGCATAGTCGGCATCCGAATAACTAGTCATGGTAAATTGGTTAGTTTTTGGATACCACAAACCTAAATCAATTGTGCCCTTAAGGTACCTAATTATGCGTTTTACCGCAATTAAGTGTGATTCCTTAGGACATGATTGAAAACGTGCACATAAACATACGGAAAACATTATATCCGGCCTACTAGCCGTAAGATAAAGTAAACTACCAATCATGCTACGAAATAATTTGATGTCTACTTCCTTACCTTGTTCATCCTTGTCAAGTTTTGTAGTGGTTGCCATGGGAGTCTTTGCTACTTTGGATCCTTCAAGCCCGAACCTCTTGATGAGTTCTTTGGTGTACTTGGCTTGGTTGATGAATGTCCCATCACTACGTTGCTTGATTTGAAGTCCAAGAAAGAAGTTGAGCTCCCCCATCATAGACATCTCAAATTCCCTTTTCATGCATGATTCAAAATTCTTGCAAAGAGAAACATTAGTAGATCCAAAAATAATGTCATCAACATAAATTTGAACTATGAGGATATCTTGATCTACATGTTTGGTAAATAATGTTTTATCAACTTTTCCTTTCTTAAAATCATTTGAAAGCAAAAATGAAGACAATCTTTCATACCAAGCCCTAGGGGCTTGTTTCAAACCATATAGTGCTTTATCTAATTTATAAACATAATTAGGGTGTGTAGGATCAACAAACCCGGGAGGTTGTTCAACATACACCTCCTCATCAATATAACCATTAAGAAAAGCACTCTTTACATCCATTTGAAATAACTTAAAATCTTTAAATGAGGCATATGCTAAGGTCATCCGTATGGCTTCGAGCCGTGCTACGGGTGCAAAGGTTTCTTCAAAATCAATCCCTTCGATTTGAGTGTAACCTTGGGCAACTAACCTAGCCTTGTTTCTAACTACATTACCCGATTCATCCAACTTGTTCTTAAAGATCCATTTAGTGCCAATAGTTGGTCTATCTTGGGGCCTAGGAACAAGGTGCCAAACTTGATTGCGCTCAAATTGATTGAGCTCCTCTTGCATTGCAAGCAACCAATATGAATCGGCCTCGGCCTCGAGGACATTTTTAGGTTCTATGTGTGAAATAAAAGCAAAATTACCACAAAAATCTTGAATCTTAGAGCGAGTGGTTACCCCTTTTGATACTTCACCTATGACGAGGTCCTTGGGATGATGAGGATTGAATCTCCAATCCTTTGGTAGTGGTTGAGAAGGCTCCTCTTCATTTGCTTGATGTTCATTTCCTTGAGCCTCTTCCACTTTGGTTTCACTTCCATCACCATCCTTTGGCTTGTCTCCCATGGTAGAAGCATCCTCCAAGGTCACTTTCTCCAAGCCTTCATCTAAAGCATCAATTTCTACACAATTCTTAACAAACTTGTTAGATTCCTCAAATTTAACATGAATAGATTCCTCAATAGTCAAAGTTGACCTATTGAAGACTCTATAAGCCTTACTAGTATTTGAGTAACCTACAAAAATAGCCTCATATGATCTAGCATCAAATTTTCCCAAATTAATATTTGTATTTAAAACAAAGCATTTGCAACCAAACACTTTGAAATAAGAAACATTAGGTTTTCTAGAAAAATACATCTCATAAGAAGTCTTAGTAGTATTTTTACATAGGAAAACACGATTTGCAATGTAACATGAAGTATGAACGGCCTCGGCCCACAAATAATGTGGTAGACCATATTCATTTAACATAGTCCTAGCCATCTCTTGCAAAGTACGATTTTTCCGCTCAACTACTCCATTTTGTTGTGGAGTTCTAGGACAAGAAAGTTCATGTTTTATTCCATGTTCCTCACAAAAAGCGGTAAAGGGAAGGTTAATGAACTCACCTCCTCTATCACTTCTTATTTTAATTATTGAGGAGTCATTTTCCTTTTCAACTCTTTTCTTAAAGGCTTGAAAATATGAAAAGGTTTGACTTTTATGTTCAAGAAAATAAACCCAAGTAAAACGCGAAAAATCATCTACTAAAACATAAGCAAATCTACTCCCACTTAAACTTTTGGTTTGTGTAGGGCCAAATAAATCCATGTGGATTAGCTCTAATGGACGTGATGACATGATATCCTTAATTGATTTGAATGAGGACTTAGTTTGTTTCCCAAATTGACATGCGTCACAAACTCGGTCCTTTTCAAAGTTCAATGAAGGAATACCCTTCACCATTTCCTTAGAGTTAAGCCTAGAAATATGGTCAAATGAAACGTGGCCTAATCTCCTATGCCACAACCAAGAGTCGTCATCGAGGGCTTTTAAACAAGTAATATTACAAGACATATTTAACATATCAATCATGTAAACATTGCTTTCACGAAAACCGGAAAATACACAAACATTAGAAGTTCTATCAATCACTTTACAAGAAACATTATCAAAAACAACATCAAAACCTTTATCACAAAGTTGACTAACACTCAAGAGATTATGCTTGAGGCCATCAACTAAAACCACATTTTCAATTAAAGGAGAGGTGCCAAGTTTTACATTACCAATACCGACGATTTTACCCTTGGCGTCATCTCCGAAGGTGACGGTGCCACCTTCATGATATCTTGATAGGGTTGCAAAGTTGTTGATGTCCCAAGTCATGTGCCTTGAGCAACCGCTATCAAGATACCACAAACCTCTACGTCGTTGGGCTTTGGAAAGTACCTATATCATTTAAAACAATAGTTGATTTTGGTACCCAAACTTTCTTGGGTCCTTGAAAGTTAGTGTTACGAACCCAAACATTATGATGTGATGCACTTAGTCTATCATAGCAAAAATTAGCTAAGTGTCCTTTCCTTCCACAATGTGAGCATGTGTACACTTTTCTATACATGAATGCATGATGTGTATGTGTAGTAGTGTGAGCATGCTTTTGGGGTTTGCCATGTTGTTTAGGTTGTGTAGCATGAACATGAACATGAGCATTTTTCTTTGGGGCTTGTTTCTTAGGAAACATAGCCTCAATCTTCTTTTTATCAAATTCACTACACTTTTTCAAAACAATATCTAATGAGTCTAATCTTTCCTTAAGCATGGCAATCTCATTAGAATCAATTAGTGGGGCCTTACCCTTGCAAGAAGTCTTATATTTTTCAAAATCATTTTTAGTAGTGGTCAAGGTGGAAACTAAATTATCCTTTTCTTTTGTAAGATTTACAACTTGAATACTAAGTGATTCATTATCCTTTTCATTTTCAAATACTTTTTCTTCATGAAATCATAATTTTGAGAGAGTTCCATAAATGCTTCACTTAACTCATCCATGGATAAATCTTCATCAAGAAAAGTTGGGGGGGTTACCTTGCTTGTGCTCTCATTTGCCATGAAGCACATATTGGCGGTGTCAATCTCCTCCTCGGATTCACTTTCGTCATCCCATGTTGCTTTCATAGCCTTTTCTTGTATGGCTTCTTGGATGAAGATGGCTTTACTTTGTCCGGACACTCCGCTACTATGTGTCCCGGCTTTTGGCAATTAAAGCAAATGATCTTCCTTTCTTCCTTGCCTCCTTGCCATCTCCTTCTTCCTTGGAACTTTGCCTTGTTGTACATCCTCCGGACATTTTTGACTAGAAGTGAGAGCTCCTCGTCATCTTCTTCTTCGTCATCTTCGTCGGAGTAGGTAGCATGACTTTTGAAGGCAATGGTTTTCTTTTTGGTAGGTGCCATGTCCTCTCTTGCTTTCCTTTCCATCTCATGGGTTTTGAGGTTCCCAATGAGACCTATGAGCTCCATCTCCTCATTGTCGTTGAGTTCCTTCAAGGTTGTTGCTTTGACCTCCCATGAAGTAGGAAGAGCACGGATGATCTTCCTCACTCTTTGATCATTATTGATATCTTCACCTAAAGAAGAGAGTCCATTAGTAATCTTGGTAAATCTTGTAACCATATCATCTATGGTTTCATTTTCTTGCATGCTAAATGTTTCATATTGGGACCTAAGAAGGTCAATCTTAGCCTTCTTAACTTGTGATGTCCCTTCGTGTGTGACTATCAAATGTGACCAAATCTCATATGCGGATTTGCAATGTATAACCCTAGCAATATCATCATCATTTAGGGCTTGTAGGAGTGCATAGTGAGCTTTGGCATTGGCATCGAATTCCTTAGTCTCTATTTCGGACCAAGTGGATTCGTCACCGGGGGGTACACTAAAGGACTTAGTCACGGCTTTTGCAACTCGGCTACCTAGAGATTGCAAAAACACGGTCATCTTAACTTTCCATATGGGAAAGTTAAGTCCATCAAACTTAGGTGGGGTTTTAATTCCATCGGCCATTTTTAAATGAATGTGGATGAAATGATTAGCAAACGTGGATCTTCTCTAAGGTTGTTAAGCCAAATCCTAGAGTCCAAGCTCTGATACCAATTGAAATACACCTAGAGGGGGGGTGAATAGGTGTAATTGCTAATCTAATGCTCTTTTTAAATTTTACTTAAGTGAGTGATGCAACGATCTCTCAAAACACGACTAAGAGCCGAATACCCCTTGCGAGGTTCTGAACTCCTTCCTCCCAATTCCCCTTAAATGGGTTAGAGGTGCGCAATGCAACCGTGTTGTATTGAGGTGTGATCGAACAATTTCAAGTATGAAATGCGATGATGAAATGCACACAAGTAATGTATCAAGAAATATTGAAAGCAAGTAAAATAAACAAGTAAGGATAGCACAAGTAAAGGTTAGTTCACAAGCAATAAATTGGAAGTAATTGAAGCAAGAAATTAAGCAAGAGGAACGCCAAGCCAATCGCAAACAAAGTGATTTGTTTCGAGGTTCGAGCCCGTAGCTCTAGTCCCCGCCTTCACCTCCGTGAAGGGTTTCCACTATCCCCTTAGGATCCCGTACAAGTTAGGCCTCCAAAGACCTCAAGCCCGTAGCTTTACACCTTACAACGAAGCTCCACCGAAGAGCTTGTCTCCACAAGAACAAAGGTTACAACTTTGTGATCTCAACTAGACCACAACACTCTTTCTCTTTTACAAAACACTTCTTTTACAAACACTCTCACTCTTTTACAACTTCACTTATAGAAAGAATATGAGATTTTGGCTCTATGAAGTGTGGTGAGAAAAGCTTCAGTTGTAGAGTGATATTAGAGATCAAACAACAACTGAAAAACAAACTTAAAAGAATGGAAATGAAAGCTTTAAACTATTTTTCTCTTTCTCTTGAAAAACAATGAAAACTTGTATTTTTCTTAGTAAATAACTAAGGCCTATTCCCCACTATTTATAGGGAGAGAATAGGTTAAAACCCTGATTTTTCCTGCTAAAATCTTCTGCAAAAGCACCCCAACAACTCCTAAAAACTCTGTTAAAGAGAAACCCAAAAACAGTTTTTCAGAAATGCCCAAAGAGGAAAGAGCCGTTGGGCTTGTTGCAGGCTTACCGGTCGACTGCCGGTCGACCGGGTCTCTGCTGGCAAAAGAGCCGTTGAGGCTCCGGTTGACTGCCAGTCGACCGATCTCACAGAAGGAAACCCAGTTTCCTTCTATCGGTCGACCGACCCAGTCGACCGAAAGATACAGAGAGCAGACCACAAAAATCAGTCGACCGATATTTAGGGTCGGTCGACCGGCAGACATGCACAGCCTCGTGCATGTCTGGCCACAGCAGCCGGTCGACTGATATTTAGGGTCGGTCGACCGGTCTGCCTGGAAAACAGTTTTCTGGGCAGATTTTTTGAGTTAGAAAAATTTGTAAAAATTCCTTTAAAAATCTTAAGCTAAGTGTTATGTTGAAAATAGTTTATATACATGTATTTAAACAAGTTTTGAAGATATAAGGCTTTGGGTACATGTAAGTATGAACTAAGGCATAAACTTAGAAATACCATTCTCAAAAACATAGGCATATTCAAGACACATGTGTGTGCAAATCCTAGAGCCAAAATTTACATATCCTATCTTTAACAAAAACTACACTTACAAGCTTCTAGGTCTTCAAGACTTCAACATGGGCAATCTCCACTTGATCTTCAATATTGCACTTTGAGCCCAATTTGACTTGTCTTGAATCCAATAGCTTGTATTAGAGTCCAAAATCTTTGTATATGAGTGAGAGTACTTCTAGTATGATAATAAACCTGAAACACACTTTAAACAACAAATGATATTAGTACAAATAACTAATATGTTTTGTAATCATCAAAATACACTAAACATGGGTTGATTGTAACCTTGGGCCAACATAAAGTACATGGAGCTACAGGCGCACACTGTAAGACCTGAGCCGCCCTCCAAGGGAGTCCAGCCTCGTCCTCCTGTCATCAGCAGCCTGGGCAAGCGCTTGTGACCTCAGTTCGGCCTCATTGAAATCCATTGCCTGGGTCAGACGAGCTTCAACCTCCACCAAAGTTGCCCTCTGTGACAATCCCTGCTGTGAGAGCTCTTCATTTTGAGCCTTAAGCTGCTCAAGCCGCGCAGTTTCTTCAAGACGTACCAGTTTAGCCTCGGATAAAATAAGATTTGCTTTCCTGATCATTTCCTCAGCCTTCCCAATCTTGTCTTCAGCGTCAAGAAGAGCACTGGTGGAGGCGTCAATCGCACTTCCGACCTCTTCCTGCCTTGTTTCCAAGGATTTCAAGTCAGAAGAGATAGCCTTAGCAGCCTCTTGAGCGGCAAGCCAGGCCTCGTGCTTTTGAGCGACAAGACGCGCGAACTGCTCATCAACTAAAGACTCTAGGTCCAAATAGCAGAGACGGCGCCATTCCTCTACATCCTTCTCAAATTCATCCACCAGGAGTTCCAAAGCAGTAGCCTGGTGATACCCCTCAAAATCCTGAATACTTTCAATGCCACGGGAGAGGACCACCTTTAACTTTGAGAACGGCATAGTCGAGCCCTTCAAAACCAGGTCGATAGTTCGCCCTAAGCCTTTATAAAATCTATCGACGAGGTCACCTATATAGTCGTTCTCAACCTCAGCCACTTCGGGTAGAGAGGTAACTTCAGAGAAATCCACCAGCCTGGTCGACACTATCGTGGAAGCAGCAATGGGAACATCAACAGCAGGGCAGATTGTCAGTGATTCCTGCGGAGTCTTCATGGAAATCAGTGCGCTAGCCACCGCTGAGGTAGGGCTGACAACTATCTCCTGAACAGTAGGCTCAACTACCAGAGTTGGGGAAGTAGGGCTTGTAATCACCCTCAGCTCAACACTTGGCAAAATTGTCGGCACCTCACTCGTTGATATAGTTGGGAGTGAGGGCACCTCCGGAACTGCTCCCCCTTCAGCCTCTGGTCCTTCGGCTGACTTGGGCCGATAAGAAGGCAAGTCGCCATACAGCGCATCCAACACAGCAGCATCAGCCGTGGTCGAAGCGCTTATGTCACCCCTTGACCCTTCGGGGAAATCTTCTGGCTCTCTTAAAGCTGATGCATCTTGAGACTGAACACCTGTAACAAGACTGCGGTTAGTCGGGACACTACATGCAAAAGAAGCCAAAAGGTTAGGACAATACCAAAGGATGATGTCGCCTCAAACATCTCGTCAGCCACATCAGTCTCCAGGGGCTCCATCGAAAAATTCTTGGCGGAATCAGCACGAATAGCCGGCTCGCTTTCGCTTGCCGAGTATCCTGTGGACCACCCAATAGAGCTCGATGCCACAGGACTTCCTTTAGAAGTCCCAGCGCCCGAGGGACCAATGTCGGCCACATCACCTCCGGACTCCTCCGGACGGGCAAAAGAACCAGCTTCAGTTCCATAAGTAAATAGGGGATCATAATGTTCCCCTTGCTCTCCAGCTGCCTCAGCTCCTACAATCAAGAAGAATTGATAATAAGTCAATGGGAACACACAAAAAGGTGTATTATATGGACGGGGTTAATCTTACCCAGACCCGGGGCGAATTCACCGCTAGTCGGTTCAGCAACCGACGGTTCAGCCGCTAATGGGGCAGCAGGAGGAATCGCTGTAGAGGGATGACCCTCTACGACAATCGTAGGAGCTTGGCGGCGGGGCTTCTTCGCCAACGATTTCCTAGGAGAGCTACCTGCCCGCTTTCTTTTGAAGTGGACTTCAGAATCCTCTTCCTCCACTTCTTCTATATAACGAGAGGGAGCCGTCCCCATCACACCAGAGCCAGTTGCAGGAGTCTCAGTCCCCGCTCCCACCTCGAAGCGAGGACTCTCGGCATCTGAGGCCTCGCTGTCTTCCACATCAACAAACTCCTCTATACCTGGGGTGCGAACCCTTTTGCCTTCCCTTTTCTCAGAAGCCTTCTGCCTCAGCCGCTGAGAAATTAACTTCACACCAGAACTGTTCACCTTGAATTCGAGAGGTGTGGAGTTGGAAGTGGCATACCACTGACAGAAGCACAGGGTCATCAGGAGAGTGGGAGCCCTCAATGGCGTACGCAACCGCGCCCCAGTACCACCTGCAGTAAAGAATCGCCAGGCACGGACCCCATCAATAAGGCTCCCCATGAAAGCCATATTGAGATTCGGGTTGCCCACGTACAGTTGGTCATATCCAAACTGTCGAGCAAACTGACTTGGGACGTAAGGCTCTAAGTAGCAGCTATCCCCGCTCCGGTACAATAGATGTGAAGGCCGGATACTGACAGCCACTCAAAAATTCCCTGGCTCAGGGACGAATGCCCCTCCCCCGCATCTTTGAACTCTTCCCCATAGCCTGCACCCCGAATACAGGGAAAACAGCGGAAGAGACTATAGACGTCATAGCGACGTACTAATTTACGGGCCTCAGCCACGTAAGTCTTCTGCCATGAGCATCCTTCGAATCGGCGGAGGAGCACCATTCGAACATCTTGCAGGGGATCCTCTCCAGCTTCAATTAGAGAAGGACAATGCAAGGCGAACCACGCCATCAAGTAAGTATACGGCAGACCTATTCTGGGGTTAGGACCGTCGCGGGGCGAAATGGTCCCCTTTCCACGCTTCGTCGTTGGTGGCCTGCAAAAAGCCTCCGTCAATGCACGAAGGCCTCTCTGGATACAGCACACCATGGCCGAAAGAAGTCCCAGAGGACGACCGTGAACCAAACGAACAGCGGGCAGCAAGACATTCGGATGAACGATGTCACCCGAAGAAGACGGCACCACGCATCTCTTCTGCCAGACTGTTAGGAAACCAGCCAGAAGTGCCTTCCTGGACATCGGCCTGCGAGCCTAATGATGGAAGCTTCGAAGAACATCACCCTGCTCATAGGGACCATCATCTTCCTTCACAACTAGATCCCCTTGGGAGTGCTTTTGCATCCGGTCAAAGATGTCTTCATCAGCAACTCCGCAATGTGCTGCCTCAGGAGCATTCTCCATATCTGGGAACAAATAGTCTCCCAGCTTTTCAAGCTACAGGAGGTTCCCTTATTGCCCCATGCATACTGGAGCAAATATACAAATGGCACATTAACTCCCGGTAGGTCTCAAACAAGGCAGGCTCTTGCTTCTCCAGAAGAGCCAATTCTGCCTCGCATGAGAAGTATTCTTCATAGGGAAGAGACCCAAAAGGCAGAGCAGAGACTTCCCACATCTCATGCAAGGCCATACCCAACTCACCGACAGGGGTGAAGAAAGTCCCCGAAGCTGGGCAATACAATTCAAAAATGGCGTAAAAGCGCACCACGTTCATCTCAATACCGTAGCAGGTCGCCCTGACGGCCTCGTAGAGGTTCAGCCTCTCCAAATCCTCCTCGAAATGAGCAAGGATGTAGGTAGTCAAATCCACCCACCATGCCTTCGGAGGGTGAATCCAGCCTGGAGTCTTGAAGTCAGTAGCTGGGTAGTTCCCATTGACCTTGCAGAATTGGTTGCCAAAGGTCAACGCCACTGCAAGATTTTCTCCCACTGGGATGTCTCGCGACACATTCCCAGGATGTAGACCCATTATGCAATGAGGAGGCCCCGCTCTGCATAACCAGGGGACTGAACCATCAATCTCCCTATGTGGACGGAGTCGGTATTTCGGCTCACATCCCATGCCATCTTCTGAGCCTGTGTCACACACTGGAAGGAAGACAGAGAGAAATGCCGCTTGTTGGATGGAAGGTAAAACTTCTCATTGTCCAACTGGAAGATCCATTGCCCTTCTCCTGCATGCAGTTGGTGATCAGGATCTGGCGCGGCGTCCCCAAACATGAAGTCAGGCTTCCTATAAGTCTGACGGTCGATGTCTTCAAGAGGAGCTGTGGTCAGGATACTCCTCATGGTATATTGATCACCACTATGAATAAGCGTGTCCCGAACGATGGAGCTTCGCTCGCTAAACAGAGAAGCTTGCCCTTGAAATTGCAAGCTGATATTGCCATCAACTCCCTGGTCATCCCGAATAGGCTGTTTGAAGGACCAGGAGTATAGTGCACTGCAAGAACAAGACGAACTTTGATTAGTTCACCAGCCAAGCGAACATGAAGACATAAATTTCACCAAGGCATAGTCTCGCCCGGTGAGCAAAGTTAGCAAGGCGATAGCTTCAACAAAGCTTAATCTCGCGGACAAGTCTGCATTTGCAGAAAATGCCCAAGCATTAACTTCGCTTAAGCAGAAAATGGTATAGCCCTAAGGGCTAACTTCGTCAAAAGGGCATTATGGTCATTAATCCTTTACGGCCACGATTGAAGGGACAGATCCGTATCCTATTGTTCAACAGGATGAAAACAGCCCAAGTGATAGCTTCGCACGGAAGCTTAAAGAAGAACTGTTCAGTTCTTAGATCCCCGTCCAAGAAAATAAGGGAAATTCAGGGAACCAAATTCCCTAAGAGCATCAGATCATAATTGGTCATTTTTGGGTTCATCCAAAGACAGCCAGACATCGGCTTTAAAATAGAGACGGCAGTCTCTAATCAAAAGGGAAAGTCCCTTACCGGCAATTGGTCGTTCGATGACCGAAGGAGGAGAAGGACCCTCCGCTGCAAAAGTTGCCACTTCTTTCCCGCTCGTCTTTTGGGCGCCATTGAAGAGTTGCGGAAGCTTTCAAACTTTTTAAATGGAGAGGAAAGAGGAAGAAGAAGAGTCAAAGGTCTCTAAAAATTTCAAGTAAAGAGATCTGTTCTTTCTCAGCCCGATCGGGCTTTTATAGGCCAATCAGCGCCTGAAACGACGCCTCGAAAACAGTACAAGCTGTCGTTTCAAATTAATTCGAAACGCTACCTAAAGCGCCTTCCCGAGAAGCGCTGATTCAGCCACAAGGCTTAACTTCGCCAATGAGCCGAAGTGCGGACTTCGCACAAGTTCATTAAGAACTTTACCAAAAAGATTGCCTTAGCCCACTAAAGGCATAGTTCGCCGACATGCCAGCATCGTGCGAAGCTCATTCAAAAAGGACCTGTCCTTAATTCCGCACAAAGTTTTAGCCTCGATGTGGCCAAATTCTCAATGAAGACAGGCAAAAATCAAATGAGCAGAAATAAACTTTCATTGATTTAAGAGGAAAGGTACATTGATACTACATCAAAGTTGTATTTCATACGACAGATTCAGTTGCTCAACAGGATCATTTGCACAAAAGGCATACAAGTGGTTTTATCTGCTTCCAGACCAGACCAACTGGACACGAAAGGCCTTCCTCCTGCACAAGGCCATAACCAGTTGTGCCACAAGGACAAGGCCATAATTTTCCACAATCAAAACTGGCGATGAACTTATCGCCATCAACACGATAGATCACCTATAATGGGAATTGGCAGTGATGTCAGTGATCTCACACGTGTGACGTCTGCCTTTCCGAAGTGGATCATCTCAGATAAGCGGCCACCAGCCTCACCTCAGAACGAATCATCTCGGATAAGAGGCTGCCAATAGCCTCTGGGACACACATCAGCTGCCCCAAGTTGTTCCTCCTGCTTAAAAGTAAAGCTTCAACTGGGGAAGCATAAGGCAACTTTTCGGTCTCTTTCATCAAGACACAAGATCGGCGAACATAGCTCACTGCAATGCAAAATTGGAGCAAGTTAGCAGTTAAACACAAAAGATACTACAAAAGCGCTAAAGCCGAATTCTTTGGGGCGAAGTAATCCGATTTCAATTGGAGCAGAGGATAAGCCTTGCTTGCACAGTGATGATGGGCTAGCTCAGCAAACGCCAAGTCCTAGCCTCGCCTATACGGTTAAGCCAGACTGATCCTATGAGACACAGTCTTAGCCTCACCTATATGGCAAGACTGGCTCAACCTTGAAGAGACTAAGTCCCAAGTTCTGCCTGTGTAGCGGACTTAACATGCAGTGATCTTTCTCTGACCAAGTCAAGATGATAGCTTCGCTGGGAAGCTATGCTGAAATCCTTCTCCGCAGATCAGTTAAATGGAGAACAAGGGGAGCTAATCCCTGAAGCAGCCGCTAAAGCTGAATTAAGGGAGATGAATTCCCTAAAATCGGTGAAGTCGTTGAATGATCAAGACTTACCGGTCCTTGGCCGGGTAATAACCAGAGTGGGCATTCCCACTACTTTAGAGATTTCAGTATCTCTCTCAACAAGAGAAGAGGGGAAGAGTAGATCACTTCTCTCTTCAGAGGACCTCAAGTGTCCTATTTATAGGCCCCATGGCCTGAGACTGTCGCCTCAAGCGTGGAAGCACGAGCGCATTTAAGGCATTTACTGCGCCTTGAGAACAGGGATGGCTTCCCTTGGAACCGTGCAAAGGGAGAAACGTCTCCCTCATAAAGGCACTCATGGCGCCTTGAAGAAAGGGAATATCCTCCCTCGGAAACGTGCAAATCAGAGAATATCTCCCTCGATCAGCACGAAGAAAGGAGTAATCCTCCTCGTAACTGGCCCATGGCAGTTGGCCTCGGGAAAAGTGACAAACGCTCCAGGGCGAACGTATCTCCAGAAGCCCAGATGCGGAGCTACCCGCACACGAAGCTACTCAGAGTCATGAACCTCTGTGCAATTCTTCGGCGAATCTACATCCCAAAGCAGGATTTAAAGCGAAGCTGAACTCAACCATTATGGCGACGTTCATTCTCCACTGATCAAAGCAGTTCAAAGTATTCCGAAGTCAGAGCCATTGCAGACTTTCGAAAACTTTGAAGGGGTTCTTGTTAACACTTAAAAAAGACAAGATTCTTATTGGTCCGAATAATGTCTAAACTTGTTGACATTTACAAAAGACAAGTGACATACGAGCTGAAGACCAGTTTTCCACCCATCTCCGAGGGACAAGGTAGCAACTTGGACTCTACTGATCTAGCAAGCAGACAGTGAACCCAGATTGTTTCTAAACAGACCTCAGCAGGTCTAAGGTGCTAACACTTAGCATCGCATGAGCCCAAAGAGATAGCCTCGCTTGAGAGGCTAATATCACCCAACTCCGCCTTGAAGCCATTCGAAGCCTCGCCAAGAAGCTAACTCGCAAACTTCGCCACAGGGGACTTCCAGCTCCGCCAAAGGGTTTCTTTCGGACTTCGTCAGAAGCTGCTTCTAGCTCCGCTATGAGCTCAATGCGGACAGCTCCGCTATTGGTCTACTATGGTCAACCTTTGACCAATCAAATCTCCAGATAAGATCGGATCCAATCAGATCAAATCCAATTAAGATCAAATCGGAGATCAAATTTGGCAGTTGATTGCCACAATCTCTTGACTCTCCTAAAATGAGTAAGAAGATCAGGGAAAATCCTCAAACGATATGGAAAGGATCAAGAAGATCAACCGACCTGCCAATTCTAGCTTCGCAGAAGCTGATCCTAGCCTCGCAGCAAGGCTACTTTCCAGATTTAAACAGATTCGATACAATCTGTTTCCATATTTTCAAGGGACAATTATACCCTTGCTCTCCCTATAAATAGCCCACCAGGGGCACAAGGAGAGGGACATGCGCAAAAGACGACGAAAAGAGAGACACACACAAGTGGACTCCACAAGCAGAGGCTTCTTCATAACGCACCGTGCGCTCTCGAATTCAGAGACCTTTTAGAGAATTGCTTTCTCTACCCAGGGTGTTGATACCCTAACGTCGTCCTTCCTCTCAAGGAATCTCCGGAACCAGGCGAGAAGGAATTTCTAATTGAAGGCGATTTTGAGAAGCAGTAAGAAGGTTCTACCAACCTACTATTCTCTGATTCCCGGAACCAGGCGAGAAGGGAATCTCATCGCTCGCATCGTCAAAGGGACAAAGTGGTCGCGCGCTGACCAGACTCCTATCGGCACACTTCTCCAGAATCTCTGAGGAGGTCTACTTGTAATCTTTTTAAGAATACTTGTAATTTAGCTCCTTAAACTCTTTTTATTGTAAGTTTTCCCCATTGCAAATATAATGGAAAACATATATATGTTTCATGTATATTGGACTTAGGTCCATATGCAACATGCTTCAAAGTGTTTAGGCATCATGTTTTTGTATTTGGATGAGTTTTGAAAAAATCGGATTTCCATTTAAAAATCTAAGTTTGGAAAAATACGGATTTTGGTTTTCAGCAAAATTTTCATAACAAAAAATGGATCAAAAAGTTTGAAATTTGTGTTGAAAATTTTCACACAAGTTGTATTTCAATGTATTATGATAAAACTATTTTGTGGATTTTTAAGGAATTTATGAAATTTTTTAAGCAATTAAAAACCAAGTTTTTCTGTCCCAAAACAGTGCCTGCCAGGCTCTGGCGGTCGACCGACGTACACAAGCTTGTGCATGTTGACCAGCTACTTGAGCCGGTCGACCGAGCGGTCGACCGACTGCAAGCACCCCACTCTCAGATGGGGGCAATCGACCAGACGGTCGACCGTGAGCTAGGCACGGTCGACCGAGCGGTCGACCGGCCAGAGAGCAAAATTGCTCTCTGGATTGGGACGGTCGACCGGGCCGCCAGAGCTGATTTTCAGCTCCAACGGCTAGTTTCTTTGGAGGCCTTTATATACCCCTTCTCTTTAGGGTTTTGGCCAAGGTTTTTAAATAGAGAAAATTTCCTACTTTCTTAAGTGTTTATACAAGATTTCAAAAGTGTTTTAGAGCTTCAAAAGATCTATCTTTATATTGTTTTAAAGGGTTAGAAAAATTAAAGAAAATTGGCTATTTGAGATATTGCTTTTGATCTTCATTTCAAACTTATTCTAGTTGTTTTTCCAAACATTTTCTTTGAGTTTTTGATTTCCAACATCTTGATTTTCCACACTTGAGCTATATCTACTATCCTTTCTATAGGATCTTTATTTGTGGGAAAAGAAATTATTTGTGGTTGAGATAGACCACCTTGTTGTAACCCTCCTTTATTTGTTGTATCCCTCTTTGATAGAGGTTGATTTGGAGTGATGGTTTGCTCCCTCTTTGGTAGAGTTGGAGATTGTGGTTTACTCCCTCTTTGGTAGAGGTTGAGATTGTGGTGTGCTCCCTTTAGTGAGAGGTGGAGTTGGTTTTGTATCCCTCTTGTGAAGAGGTGGATTGTGGTTGTTTGGCTACGGGCCTACCCCTCTTGTGTGGGGTGGTGTTTGTGTTGCCTCGATGGAGGTTGTATGGTGAGAGAGGAGTTCGGTACTCCGGTTCTATTTGCCCCAATGTCCTCGGTGGAGGTTCCCTGTGTGGGAGTCCTAGGTGGACAAGTTAGTGATTGGAAATCCTTCTCGGTGAAGGCGGGGACGTAGAGCTTGGTGCTCGAACCTCGAAACAAATCTCGTTGTTTGCGTTTGATCCATTGACTCTAAACTCTCTCTCTCTTTTATTTGTGCCTTGCATCATTCATATTGTCATTCTTCATTATATGCTTGGCTTGTTTGTGTGTGCCTCACTTGTGCTTAACCACGAGAGCTTCATATAGCGCCTCAACTCTTAATCAGAGGAATCAAGAGGAGTTAGTTCAGAGCCCTTCACCGGAAATTCGGCTACACTCGTTGGTTGCACTAAATATAGTTACAATTAGTTTTTAATTTCCGTATTTAGTTTATTAGATTAGCGGTACACCTATTCACCCCCCTCTAGGTGTACTTTCAGTGAGAAAGAGGATAAAATCAAAAAAATATCAGTTAAATTCAGATTTAACTGGATCTATTTCATTAGATGAGGATAATCCTAAATACAGTTGATTAAATTCAGTTTTTGGTGAATCAAGTGGTTAAATCTAAAAATTAACCGAGGATAATATCAAATACAGAGTCCAAATTAAAAATCCAAAGGGATAAATGGATAGAGAGAAGATCAACGGAAGAGGTGAAGCAATTTTAACTCAGATTTTAACTGAATACATTATAGTATTTGAATTATAACTTTAACTATCAAAACTCAAATTTGATGATTCAAGATGATCTAAAAAGAGAACTTAAAGGGCTATAACTTTTAAGTTGATCATTATCTCTAATTCTATCATTTGATAAGTTATATTCAGTAATTAATACGCAAATAAGCTACAAATCAGAACTGAATATCCACATCAAAACAAATTTAGAGATAAGGGGAGGATTCAAATTCAGAAATATCAAACTTCTCCTATCTTCGTACTCCTCTAACCTTTGCATTTCTCCTATAAATACCTCTAATCTCAAAGGCAAAAAAAAAGGACCAAGCAGAGAGTAGAATTTAGGCTAATATATAGTTTGTAACTTAGGTTTTTTATTTCTTTATGTAACTGAGAGGAGAGGGTACTTTCATGGAGGAATGAGAGCAAACATGTACTGAAGGTGACACCGGTGTAAGTGATCTTTTCTTCCATTATTATTTGAATCGAATCGAAGTTTTTTTCTTTTTTACTCTTGTTTTCGTTTACTTTCCTCTTCTGTGTTTGTGGATCTAAATGAATCCGATAGCCTTGAAGTTGCCTTGCCCTTGTAAATTTCGTTAATGGCTTATGATGATGGATATCTATTTCTAGATAGTGTAGCTTGCCCCTTCAATTCATAATGTAATACGGGAATAGCCAAGATCCTATTTGTCATACTTCGCTCGCCTTCAAGCAAAGGTACATCGTCGATACGGGTCAAAGGTAAGCAGACGCCGAATAGGTAAATAACATTTTTAGGTTTTAGTTTTTTCTTTTAATTTTAGTGTAAATTACCAATACCACAATATTCTAAATTTCATTCACTCTTTTCATTTCTTTGTACATATCCACTTCCTTTTCTCTACCTTCTCTATTTATCACTTTCTACCTAACTTCATTGTAACTTATTTTTTCTTTTCTTTTAAAGAAGCTAAAGAAGAATTTTAACCATTAATTGTAGCATGAAAGAGAACTTGTTAGAAAAGCTTCCATCACTAGTCCCTCCTTGTGGATCACGCCCCGCATAGCCACTTGCTATTGCGGTACTATTGAGTACTTGCACTCTTTATTCTAAGTTCTAAAATTCTGTATTTTTGTGTGCAGGTTTTATCTCAATCAAATTTTGGCGCCATTACCGGGAAGGGACGGTAAGTAATTCTTTTTTTTAGTTTACATTTTTGGTTAACTTTCTTCTTTGTTCTTGATGTACAGGTTTAACAATAAGGAAATTTTTGCTGCAGTGGACAAATAGGTGGCCCTGGACTCTGCTCAAGAAAGCAGAGCCTAAAAGCCCTCAGATTTGCTACATTCCCGTGGCAATCTGAGTGAACTACTAACCTGTATTTCTGCAGGTTGGCTGAATTGCAAAGCTAAAAATTTTGCGGCTATTTATTTCCTTATTTGTCTCATTGTATTAACATCAACAGTAAATAATGTTTGTTAAATGCTAAAATAGTTTAGACTTTGCATTTAGACACGTGTCTAATTCGCTTATATTTTATATTACTGTTGAAGATTGCTGGAGCAAAAGGTATGTATGCATAGCATATAATTTAGAAAATATTCTTGAGTGATTATTTACTTGTTGAATGCTACTTTTCTGTGTCCTGCACACTTTGCACAATCAATCTTAAGGGCTTGTCCTATAAATAAGATAAGGTGGGGAAGTCATTACCCTCCCTTAGTCCACAAACAATCTCCTCACTCACTAACCCAAGCCTAACTAAAACTGAGTAGACGTAGGCCCTAGGGACATCTCAGACTTAAATAGGAGACTGATCTAAGGGAAAGTTGATTTGAATTTGACTCTTACCAAATCGGTGTCTAAGGTTGAGGATTGAGGGGCGAACCCCGAAGGCTAGTGGTTTTGCATAATTAGGCCCGTTGCTTTAAGTACGGATACCTCCCATCAATCTTGCCCCTACCTGGCCGATTAACTTGTGGTCAGATTTGGCAATATACCCCCGTGGATATTCTAACTAGTTAGGAGTCGTCTAGGTCTAAGGTCTACCCTAACTTAGGCTAGGTTTTTTTCTTTTCTTTTTATTTGTTTGCTTATTGGTTTGTTTTTCCTTGTTTGTGTTTGACATCTCTTGTGTGATATGGCTTGTAACAACAATTTTTTCAATTTTAATGATAATCCATGTTACACCCTGACCTCTTTTTCAGATATTACCAACCCGGCATATCATAACTTTAACTAACCTAGTATGCCGGATTGGTCTTATCCGAATCATTACGTGCCCCAGTCCCAATACTATGAACATGACTGGAATAATCATCACTACTCTTCACAGAGTCAATGGGGATACAACTCCCTCGAGTCATATTGTCAGCTATCCTACCAACATCCAGCTTCATATACTCCTTCTCCTGAACAATCATTAGAAGAATCAATTGACTGGAAAAAGAGGATGGAAGCCTTCGATGAGCTTGAGTGATGAATTCAAATTTTAGAAGACTCAAAATTTCGTCAAAATTCACGTCACAGATCCTTACTCTATATTTTAAGGAAAACATACCAACTTAGAAAAGAGTATGAAAATCATAATTCAATGCAAAAATGATCCACTCAATATGATAGAAGCAAGAATTAGTAGATTGGAGAACATGCGTAGGAATAAGGAAACTCTCCCTATTCAATCTTTGACTATTCCCAACACTTTTAGCCATTGATGAAAATCAAGAATCATGAAATCTTAAAGACTTTGCCCAAGATTCAGTGTCACCATAAAGCCTTGAACTTGACCAATATCAATCCATTGACGAATTGACAAGTCTTCATTTTAATGAGATTGAGCTTGATCATAAATATGAACCCGATCCCTAACTTTGTGATTCAGTTTCCATCTTCAAATCTATGTTGACTCCAGTATTCTTACCTAATTTGGACCAATTTTCTGAGCCAACATTTATTCCCGTACCCATAAATTTAGAAATTGAATCACTGATTTTGGATAGTCACGTTCCATTGATAGGAAAAGAATGTGAATATCAATTCTTGGACTTGGACTCAACGCTTGAACCAAAACTAACTCTCGAAACTAAAGTTGATTTTTTTGAGTTAGTATTGGTTCCTAAATATATCATTCTTGAGTCCAAGTCAATCATTCCACCTAGTCACATTCTTTTGTTGGACATAAGTATAGACCATGATTACCCGTGATGATTTTTTAGCACTGGTCATGTAAAGGGAGTAAGTTTTACGATAGGATCTTTCATAATCCTATTCACATTGGGAAATCTAAATATGTAAATAGAAAAGAGGTCAATAAAAGTGGATTCTGTGAACCACCATATTATCTTGATTGTGTAGTAACGCTTGACCCAATCAGACCACCACCGGAACACCACCTTAAGGTAATATTTTTCTTCCCCTTCTTCTTTTTCATGCATCTATGCATTAATTCAAATATTGAGGACAATGCATGAGATAGGTGTGGGGGAGGGTTCTAACATAACTTAGGGTTTCCTTTTATTATTCCAAAAAAAATTATTAACATTTTCTTTACTTTTAAATCTTTTTGAAAATAGAAACAATATTTTGACATATTTTTTGAAAGAAATTAAGTCAATTTTAAAGAATAGGAGAATCATAATTAGGATTTCTTATACTTGGTCAAAATAAGATTATTTGTTTATTTTCTAAGTTAGGAAGAAAATTTGTGAAAGTAATTTTGTCTTGATCTTTATCTTGAAGAAATATGCACACCTTATACACTTACACACTTAGAGTTCAAAAACAAAGATTCTTATGCCTTATAAAAAAAGAAAAAAATATATATGTATATCTATAAAAAATAAACAAATCTAATTATTGATTAGCTAGGTGCTTTGATTTAAGAAAGTCTTGGTATTTATGCAAAAGATAATTAAATAAGTTTAAATATATATATATAAATCATCTGATTAAGCTGGGTATTTGTGCCTCATGAAGCATAAGCGTTCACACCTAAAAGGGGTACATTTTATAAATAAAAACTCTTAGTTTCATGGCCTTGTCTGCTCGAGTGTTTAAGTCCTTAAGGGTGTTTTCTCACCTGGTGCCCTAAGACTGTCCGGTTTGGGTATCACCGACTAAAGGCTCGTAACATGGGCAGATTAGAAAGCCTAATAGAATTGAGAAATAAATACCACCAAAAATAAAATAGAAAATATATACATATAAATAAATAAGGCATAAGCGTTAGAGCTAAAGAACCTTCAGTCAAAATTTCATGGTCACGAAGGTGCATATGACTTAGGGTCAAGTAATAGACTAGATGAGAAGTACAATTTAACTCCTTACTTTGATTGATAACAAATTTTGAATAGAGACTAAGTTTAGGAATGAAAATTTCAGTTTTTCTATAACTTATAGATTACTTAAATTTTATAATAATATTTCAAATATTTTTCTTTCAAAATGTGTTTTCAAAATACTAACATTTTTCTCTTTCTTTATAGATTTTATAGGTGCAATCCATTGAAAACCTTCACGAGACAAAACTCGTCCTCTTGGGGAGCCTAGAGGTTTAACAGCTTATTCCACATACTTAGTGCAATCGCGTGACCTGCAAAAGTGGTCTAATAATCTTTAATTTAGTTTTATTGTTTTGCTCGAGGATGAGCAAAAGATAGGTGTGGGGGTGTGATTGTACACATTTATTGCATTATTTTTATTACATTTCTATATTTATCATATAATAAATCTTCTAAATTTCTTATCTTAAATTTTTATTTTGCAGAAGATAACTATGGGGAGAAAGAGGATAAAATCAAATAAATATAAGTTAAATTCAGATTTAAACTAGATCCATTTGGTTAGAGGAGGATGATCCCAAATCCAGTTGGTTAAATTCAGTTTTTGGTGAATCAAGTGGTTAAAGCTAAAAATCAATTGAGGATAACATCAAATACAGAGTCCAAATTCAAAATTCAAAGGGATAAATGGATAGAGAGAAGATCAACGGATGAGGTGAAGCAATTTTAACTCGAATTCTGACTGGATACATTTTAGTATTTGAATAAAACTTTTACTACCAAAACTCAAATCTAATGATTCAAGATGATCCAGAAAGAAGGCTTAAAGGGCTACAACTCTTAAGTTGATTATTATCTCTAATTCTATCATTTGATAATTTATATTCAGCAATCAACACGCCAACAAGCTGCTGATCAGAATTGAATATCCACATCAAAGTAAATTTAGAGATAAGGGGAGGATTCAAATTTAAAAATATCCAGCTTCCCATATCTTCATACTCCGCTAACCTTTGCATTTCTCCTATAAATACCTGCAATCTCAAAGGCAAGAAAAAAGACCAATCAGAGAGTAGAATTTAGGCTAATTTGTAGTTTGTAACTTAGATTTTTTATTTTTTTTATGTAATTTTTATTTTTTTATGTAACTAGGAGGAGAGGATACTTTCATGGAGGAATGAGAGAAAGATTGTATTGAAGGTGACACTGGTGTAAGTGATTTTTCCTTCCATTATTATTTGAATTGAATCGAAGTTTCTTTTTTCTTCTTTACTCTTGTTTTCGTTTACTTCTCTCTTTTGTGTTTATGGATCCAAATGAAACGATAGTCTCGAAGTTGCCTTGCCCTTGCAAGTGCCGTTGATAGCTTATGGTGATGATATCCATTTCTATGATAGTGTAGCTTGCCCCTTCAATTCATAATGTAATACGAGAATGGCCAAGATCCTATTTGTCATACTTCGCTCGCCTTAAAGCAAAGGTACATCGTCGATACGGGTCAAAGGTAAGCAGGCGCCGGAGAGGTAAGTAACTATTTTTTAGGTTTTAGTTTTCTTTTCTTTTAATTTTAGTGTAAATTTTCAACACCACAATATTTCAAATTTCTTTCACTTTTTTTCATTTTTTTGTACATATCCACTTCTATTTTCTCTATCTTTTCTATCTATCACTTTCTTCCTAACTTCACTGTAACTTAGTTTTCTTTTTCTTTTAAAGAAGCTAAAGAAGAATTTTAACCATTAGCATAAAAGAGAACTTGCTAGAAAAGCTTCCATTGCTAGTCCCTCCTTGTGGATCATGACCCACATAGCCACTTGCTATTACGAAAGTATTGAGTACTTGCACTCTTTATTTTAAGTTCTAAAATTCTGTATTTTTGTGTGCAGCTTCTATCTCAATCATTTAGATCATGATGAAATGTTTGGATCGTGAATTTTTATGTTTAAGGACGTAGATCGAAGCAATATGCTGTTTTCAGCCATTCATTTTTTGCCTATTGATGGATGGGCAAAAAGCATTCAAAATACATGATTTTTAGTTTTTAATTGCTTGAAATAATGCAGATCAACTTCAACGGAATGGATCTTATATTCGGATGTCATAGGGTTGTATTTGAGTGGAAAGAATTCGGCCTTGAATCCTTCTGGAATGACGCAAGTCTCTCTCATATACTCACATATATAAATATATGTTGAACAGTAAAATTTTAATTTGTATTAATATCAAACTCATGTACAAGTAAATACGATATGTTGGGCTATTCTGGAACTAGTCTTATATAACTATAGAAAGGAGATAAGACCATTATCTGTTACCCTTTACTATAGTACAATAAGAGTAGACCACGACTGACCCAAAACTTTTCAAGTGATTACACATGATCCACATCCTTATTGTATACCCAACTAAAACAAAATATGCCAACTAATTCTCTTTCTGCCTCCAAAAAACAGAGCAAGACATACCCTCCAAAAACTACACAATAAGCTGCAATTTGCATTGCCTGCCTGCCCAGCCTGGCATAATGCAGAGCCTGATACATGAACTGGGTACATTTCAGTTACATTTGCCAACTGCACATCATGTATTACCTGCAACCTTTAATGATCCCTTGCAAACACTGATATGTGAATTGGGCATGTTTACATCCCTTCGGTGTGAGCCAATTCTCCATCAGCTTGGCCTTGGCCTCCTCAGAGTCTTCCTTCCATTTGCAGCTCTGAATTAGCGTCATCATACATGTGACAAGAGATGGAACCTCTGAGTCTGTGTCAGATACTTTGAGCAAACATCCTAATGTTTCTTTCTTTCCACAATTGCCAAACTGCTGCTGCCATCACCAATCTAGCTAGTATATTTGATTTAGCTCTTGATCTGAAGTAGCCTTGCAGGAGACTTGCTTCCTCATACAATAATACTTGCTGTGTCAAGCCCAGCTTAAGTTTGCCGCAGGCCCAGATGTACCTAGAATAGCTGCAATTAAAAAACAAATGAGCAAAGGATTCAGGGAGATTATTACAGAACTTGCAAGTATGACTTGTGACAATCCCATACTGCTCCAACTTGTCCTGTGTAAGCAGTTTGCTTCGCATGGCTCTAAGTAGGCAAACGACCATTTTGGGGCAATTTGAGGGGAACCAAATTAAGTTATAGAATACAAACATTGGATTTGATTGCCTAACAGAGTTCCAAATAGACTTTAGACTGAACTGCCTTGTTGAAGAGTAAGTGCACTTCCAGTAGTTTTTTTTCATGTGCTTGTATATCAGCCACCTGCAATCTACTCCGTATGTGCATCAATGAGGGATAAGAGATATGCCAGGTATTATTATAGATCAAATCACTTACCTTGCAATCAGGTTGCAGAATAACGGCAGGATGCATGCAACCAAGTTGAGTTACAAGAGCTCCTTCCTTCAACCTGGGGTCATACCAAAGCGATATGTCTTTTCCATTTCCTATGCTTCTCCTCATATGCAATCTAGCCTTCTCTCTACTAGCAGCAATAAATTTCCAGGTCTCTGAGTGGAGTAATTGCACAGGAGCCTCCCAGAAATCGATGGAGTTGAAAATTTGATTTTTCATCCAAGAAGCCCAAGACGGAAGCAGTTGAGTTGCAGCACCTCCAAACCAGTTTAATTCCTGCAGCTTTGTTCAAATATTATATCTTTCTTAGTGATACGCCTTCTTCTTTTGGTTGGCACATTTTCTCCCATGCCCAAGCATGCATTTTATCTCTCCACAAGAATTTTGCAAACATTTTTTTTTTTTAAGGATTTAAAGATTGACATTTGGGAATTTAAAAGACTAGATCCAGTATTGAAGTGTACCATATAACACTACAATTCCCCCTGTAAATGACAATGTAGCTGACATCCATCCTTCTATTCTTTCCCTACATTTGTCAATTAGAGTAGAGTAATTCCTTGCCTTTGGATTGTTGATTTTTTTTTTTTTGAAAAATAAGAAATTTCATTGATAACTAAAACACATAATACAGCAAATAAGATAGGCTAGGCTACTTTAAGACGTTGCACTTGGATAACTTTAGAGAGGGGAGAGGACCCTGGCCGTCACCCTCTACTATAGTACACCGAGGAAACACTCAGATTGACCCAAAGCCTAATAAGATAATACAGTACTATACAAACACATCCAGATAATATCTCCTTCATCCTGGCCTAATAATACCCCAGTTGTTGAGAGTAGAATTAAGTGGCCCTTGCATTGCCCCCTTTACACTGGTCCATAAGAAGCTGAATGTCTGCATAGATAGATTTGAACACCTGTAATTTGTTCTGCCTCTCGTTCTGAAAAATTCTAACATTACTTTCTTTCCAAATATGCCAAACAATTGCGGAGAGAACTAGCTTTGCTAAGGTTGAAGTGTTACAGTTCACCTTATATTTTTTTTACCGATAATTTCAGCATTTTCAACCAGTTTGCCAGTAATATCAGAGATACCAAGCTTGAGTGTGCATAACTTCCACAAGTAAGCTGAAAATAGGCATTTAAAGTACAAATGCTCAATCATTTCCGTCTTTTGCATGCACAATATGCAGTTCCTGGATAATACCATTGCTTTGCAAGAATTTTATGTGAGAAGCTTACCATGTAGTGCTCTGATCAGGCAGATTGTCATCTTTGGACAATGATTTGGATACCAAGCTATGGAGTGAAAATGCCAAGTAGGATATTCTGTTCTGGTCAAATCCCAACAATTTCTAAAGGTAAACTCTTTGCCATTATTTCCAGTCCATTTCCATTTGTCAGTAGACCTTTAGCTGAGGATATTCGTACTAAGATGACATAGACTCTGTAGAAGAGAAAATGAGAGAAAATCGCCTACGATGGTTTGGTCATGTGCGACGTAAACCTACAGATGTGCCAGTCCGATGAGTAGAGTATATCAAATTAGAGCAACTTAAAAGAGCGCCGGGGAGACCGAAGAAAACATGGATAGAGGTAATATGACAAGATACAGAGGCTAAAGGTATTAGTGAAGGCATATTGCTTGACAAGAATGAGTGGAGAAAGCTGATCCATGTGCCCGATCCGGCCTAATTCTCTTTGGTTCATGTAGCCTACCCTAAATACTAGGGACAAATGGCTTAGTTGTTGTTGTTGTTGTTGTTGTTGTCCCATCTGTCAGTAAGTTGATTCTTCTGCATGTATTGCACAGCTTTTCCTTTGGATGCAATTAAAAATTTCCAGGTACTAGAATGAAGTATAGAGTCTGATGCAACATCCCAATTTTGTAGTGAAATCCTTAGTAGGGCAAAGATTATCATCATGTCCAAAAGATTTGCAAGTTTTACAGATGGGTGGAATTCATTCATAGGTAATATCCACATCCATCTCCTGACCCTGTTCAAGATGCAGAGTAGGCAAATCCTTATCTGCTTTAATTTCAATAAACACTTGAGCATAAGAGATCCTTTCACCAGTAGAAGTTGCTCGGTCCATAAACAATGGCATGGCAATTCTGCTGATAATATTCTTTGACCATAATTTTAAATCAAGAGATGGAAATCTAATTCATACAGGGACAGTAGAAAGCAAATCCCTCTCTAACCCCATATTTTCACTCCAACGACGAAGAACAATCAGTCTACCATCAAACAACCAAAGTCCTACTTGAAGAACCCTAGTGCATTCATTACTATCCCCAAACTTAAAGAAGTAACCATTATCTCTAGAGTGTACAACCAGAGAACAAGAAGGACGCTATAGCCGGCGTACACATGCCTTGAGATGCATGTAGAAGGCTTATCTCCTAATACATAGCCTACTAAAGAATTTTATCGCTTATCAGTATTATGCATCAATTCAGATCTAGGGATAGTAACAAAAGTCTTACCTGATTCATCCATGGAAGGCTCGATGTAATCCAATTTGCATTCATCCTTTGTCCTTCTACGCATATGGCAGCTCTGATTCCACGGGGTACCAGTGGAACCGGTGCAAGTTTCCACCCCTTAGAAGATGCTTTCAGTCCATTGAAACCATGGAATTGATGCTGAAGACGTGCTCAGATAAAAAATAAGAAGAAGAAGACTTATTTGTATAAAGACAAGATACCATTAGCTATGGTTCTTGGTTGTATTTATATACACATATTGGTCACATGTTTACACTGATTTAGAAGGTACAATAGGAAAATATTGACTGAAAGAAATAATAAGAAAATATTGACTGAGAGAAAGAATGAGAAATACATGGTGCATGAATCCCATGAGTCCCATGTGTTCCTATAATCATGGAGAGATTTTAGGATCTGATTGATTTCATGAGGGGTGTCTTTCACATGGATCACGTGTTGTCATTGATATCTCTAACACCCTTGCAAGCGAAGCGGGTTCGAAAGAACCGAGAGATTGTTCTTCAGCATAGAAAATCTTAAAGAGCTCAAAGCCTTAGTAAGAATGTCTGCTAGTTGTTTTTTAGTGTTGACAAACCGAACATCCAGGACTCCATTGGCGACATAGTCCCTCACAAAATGAATATCGATATCAACATGTTTGGAGCGGGAGTGACGAATAAGATTGATCGCGAGATATGTTGCGCCGAGGTTGTCACAGAGAACTATTGGGGGAGATTGCGGAACTCCAAGCTCACGAAGTAATGACTGCAACCAAATGACCTCTACTGCAGCATTGGCCATGCCCATATACTCTGCCTCAGTGCTAGATCGTGTCATAGTACACTGCTTCTTCGAGCTCCAAGAAATGAGATTTGTACCAAGAAAGACACAATAGCCACTGGTAAATTTTTAATTATCGATCGACCCTGCCCAATCTGCATCGGTGTAAGCAGTAAGCTGTGCAGAAGAATGACGAGAGAAAAAGGTCATGTTGAATGATAGATTTGAGGTAACGGAGGATCCGTTTTACAGCGCTCCAGTGCTCATCGGTTGGAGCTTGCATGAACTGAGCGACTTTTTTCACCGAGAAGGCAATATCGGCTCTGGTAAATCTTAAGTATTGTAGAGCCCCAATAGTACTTCGATAGACAAAGGGATCAGAGAGAGACTTGACAACAATCTTGGATAGCTTACAGGAAGTGGCCATTGGCGAGCTACAAGCTTGACACCATCCATCTTGAGTCGGAGAAGCAAGTCACGGATATTCTTATGTTGAGAGAGAAATAGACCTGAGGGTGTACGATGACACTCCATACCCAAGAAATAGTGCAGTGGACCGAGGTCTTTTAATGAGAACTCCTGGCCTAGTTCTTGAATAAGACGAGTGACAGCCCGTTAGTCATTACCTGTGATGATGATGTCATCCACATAGATAAGAACTAGAAGAAGATCTGTCCTGACCCGTCGGAGGAAGAGAGACGTGTCAGACTTGGAGCCCACAAAGCCCAATGTGACTAGATAACTGCTGAGGCGAGAAAACCAAGCCCGTGGAGCCTGTTTGAGGCCATAGACATTGCGGTGAAGCTTGCATACATGACTGGGATGAGCGGAATTGATGAACCCGAAGGTTGTTCCATGCAGACCGTCTCAGTAAGAAAACTCTGCAAAAATGTATTATTCACATCCAACTATCGAATAGACCATCCCTTAGAGACGGCAGACTGCATACGGTATGGACAGTGGTCAGTTTGATGACCGGACTGAATGTCTCACCATAGTCTAATCCTGATTTTTGATAAAAACTCTTGGCCACCAGGTGGGCCTTATACATGTCAACAGAACCATCAAATTTATTTTTTAACTTGAAAATCTATTTACAACCAACCAGATTCAAAGTAGGGTGGTATGGCACAAGGGATCAGGTTTTATTCTTAAGTAAGGCATTCGTCTCAGTGTCCATTGCCTGGCGCCACTTGGGATCTTTAGAAGCTTGTGTAAAACATGTGGGTTCGACAGAAGTGGTGGCCAAGTCATCCATGAGATAGGTAGGCATGGGATACCGGGTGGCTAGCCAGACTTTTAATGTTCTGGTGTTATCATGTGTTCTGGTGACCATATGGTGGGTCCTGATAAGAGGGGGACTGGGAGAGCTTGAGGATGAGGATGAGGATGAGGAGAAGGACTCATCCGCGGGTGCTGATGGAGGTGGTGGAGAAAGAGTATGTGATTGAGGTGATAGTAGAGGAGGAGAAGAGTCAATGGTGGGACCCGCAGGAGAAGAGGGGACTGAAACAATGGAAGATAACAGAGGCATGGAGATGGGAATCAGTGATGAAGGCGTGGGAGTAGAGGGAGAGAGGGAGGGCTGAGGAGAATGGAAAGGAAAGGAAGATTCGTCGAAAACAACATCCCGAGAGATGTAAATACGACCAGAGGGGACATGCAAACATTGATAATCTTTATGCGAAGCCGAGTAACCTAAGAAGACACATTGAGTGGACCAAAAATTAAACTTATGTGTTTGGTATGGACGCAGATGAGGGTAGCAAGCACAACCAAAAATTCGTAGGGAAAGGAAGTCAAGTACTTTATGAAATAATTTCTGGTAGGGAGAGAGATTATAGAGAACGGCGGTGGACATTCTATTGATGAGAAATGAGGCAGTTTGGAAAGCATAAGGCCAGTAATGAAATGAAACATTTGACCGAGCCAGAAGAGTAAGGCCAGTCTCGATAAGGTGGCGGTGCTTTCTTTCTGCAGTGCCGTTTTGGGCACTAGTGTGTGGACAGGATAAGCGATGAGCGATACCCTGAGAAGACAAGTAAGATTTAATTTGATGAACTCGCCACCACCATCAGTTTGGAGTGTTTTAATAGAACGCCTAAAAAAAGTTCTACATGAATTTTGAACTCAAGAAAAATAGAGAAAGCATCGCTTTTATTTATCAAAGGATAAAGCCAAAATACTTACTGTAGTGATCTACAAAGCTAATATAATAGCGATGACAACTTACAGCAGACACAGGAGACAGACCCTATAGATCAGAGTGAATAAGCTCTAAAGGAGCAGTAGCAATCATAGAAAATGACGAAAAGGAAGACGGTGACTTTTTCTTTTCTGACAGGGGATGCAGAGAGGGAAACCAGCACGGTCAGAGAGGAAAGAAAGTTGATGCTGAGATAAAACACTGGAGATAACTCTGGTGGAGGGATGACCTAGGCGTTCATGCCAGACGGAGGAAGATGCACGCTCACCGAGAAGAGCCTGGGAGAGACGGTGAAGTTATGATTCCCCAGGGAGAAGACATACAGACCATCCTTAAGTTGTTCCCGCAGTAGAGTTTTTCGAGTAGAGAGATCCTTTATAAAAAAGAAGTAGGGTGAAATTCAAGAAGGACTTTATTATCAGCAGTAAATTGACTAACAGACAGAAGATTTTTGATGATATCATGAATATGTAAAAGGTTTTTCAACACAAAGGAAGAAACAGGAGAACCCAATAAAGAGCACCAGTAACTCGGATAGGCAAACCTGTCCCGTTACCCATGCGAACATTGTCAGGTCCTTGATCTTCAGAGTGAGCCACCAGATTCGCAATGTCAGCCGTTAGGTGATGAGTGTCTCCGGAGTCAACTTACCAGTTGGAATCGACCGGACTATTCCCATAAGAGTGGAGAAGAGAAGTTAGGCTAGCCGAATCATCATAATGATTGTAGTATTTGTTAGCATAATGGCCAAAATGATTGCAGATCTGGCATTGAGGTCGACCACCGGTGGACTTATGTGACGGTAAGAAGGAACGTCCATGACCACGACCGCGCTCCCTGCCTCAGCCACGTCCACGACCACGGAAAAAAGATGGAGTTGAATGGTAGCTTGGAGTGCTAGCAACAGTATGAACCGCAGGAGAAGGGGAGTTGAGGGCTGTGGAGTCTGGTGAAGTGATAGCATGCCCACGATAAATCTCCTGGCTAAGCATGAGACCGATGAGTTCTTCTGACAGTACAAGGTCGATTTGTGTGTTGACGGAGGTGACGAACGAGTTATATTCAGGAGACAGACCACTGAGTAAGGTAGAGACGAGGTCGGAGTCGGCAACTGGATTAGCCACTGCTGCCAGATTGTCCACGATGGACTTGACAGACTAGATGTACTCTGCATAGAAGAGGTGCCCATCTTGACGGTGTGCAGCTGATATTTGAGTTGCTGCACTCTAGCTCTGGAGGTGACGTAAAGATTCACTCCAAAGAGCACCACACATCATGAGATGTGGTGAGGCCGACGATATGAGTAAGAACATCCTCAGTGAGCGAGGAGATAAGTTAACATAAGGGCATCTGATCAAGCTTGATCCAGCGAGTGCATTCTGGATTGATAGTGGGCTGAGCATCCTTCTCGGTAGAAGGAAGGAACCGGATCGGACATAGAGAGGTTTCGTCGATGAGGCCTTCAAGATCGTGGAGCTTGAGAAGAGGAAGGAACTAGGAACGCCACAACAGATAATTTCCCTTGTCGAGTTTGACATTTAGAAAGTGAGTGATGTTGGGATTGGAGTAACCATGGATGCAAGTGTTTGGATGGAGGTTAGGGAAGATGAAGAGGAAATACTCAACATGGTATAAGAGTTGCTCTGATACCAAGATAAACAATAAGAAGAAGAAGACTTATTTGTGTAAAGACAAGATACCATTAGTTATGGTTCTTGGTTGTATTTATATACACATATTGATCACATGTTTATACTGATTTAGGAGGTACAATAGGAAAACATTGACTGAGAGAAATAATAGGAAAATATTGACTGAGAGAAAGAATGAGAAACACATGGTGCATGAATCCCATGAGTTCCATGTGTTCCTATAATCATGGAGAGATTTTAGGATCTGATTGATTTCATGAGGGGCGTCTTTCACATGGATCACATGTTGTCATTGATATCTCTAACATGCTCCCTGTTTATGCACGTGCACAGACGTGGGAAACTCATCTGTAGTTGACCAAGGTGGCTTCTTCTTCCTAGAACCAGTAGTCCAACCATCCTGTGATTGAGTAGATGGATTAGCGCCATTTGATGATTGAAATCTTAAAGGATTTGCAGATGAAAGACCCCCAAGATCCCTCATCAAGGGAGGAGAAACCCTAGCCGCCGCCATTAGTATATGTACACTTTTAGAGAGAATCCAAGATACCTTGTGGGGAGACTTCCTTCAGCAATTCCTATAGCATTTTCATTGCTTTTTGCTATGATAACCTTTGCTAAAGAACAGCTTGCTCTTACCCTTATTCATACCAGACCAATGTTGTGAGCAAAAAGGCCTAGAACTGCATCAATTGATTTCAAAGAGCCAGTGGTGCCTTTAGAGAGCATCAATATATCATCCGCAAACAATAAATGAGTTATCACTTTTTCTCCTATCTTCATAGGTATAATTTTGCCAGATTCAACATATAAATCAATCTGAATTGATAGATAATCCATTAACATAACAAAAATATAAGGTGAAAGGCAATCTCCTTGCCTAATCCCCTGTTGCTTTTAGAATCCTAAAGGACTGCCATTCATCATCACTGAAAAAGTAGGAGCATCAATGCAACCTCATATCCAAGATGTCTATTTATTAGGGAATCCCATATTTTCCATAATGAAATAGACAAATTCCTATTGACACTGCCAAAACCTTTCTGGATATCAACTTTGATACAGATTTCAGAGATAGTTTTCTTCTTAAAATTTCTTATTAGCTCATGAGCTAACAATGGCTGTCAGTGATCTGCCTCCTAGCCAAAAATGCTGTTTAATTATCAAATATCAGCCCAACAACAACTTGTTTGATCCTGTTGCTTAAGATTTTAGATATGAATTTGTAAAGTAATTGGCAGCAAGAGATGGTTTATACTCATGAAGGGAACTGGCATTCTGGCATTTGGTACTGGTGTGAGTAATGTATGATTGATCTCCTTCAACAATGCACCATATTGAAAAAAAAGACTTAACTGCCTCAGTGATGTCTTTCCCCACTTCCAGTGCTTTTGAAGGAAATGTGCATTGTAGCCATCTATTCCTGGAGCCTTGTCTAGGTTGAATTGAAATATAGCTTTCTTCACCTCATTATCTGATACAGGTCAAACTATCCAGTCTGTAGCCTCCTTAGTTTGCTTCTTTAACTATCGGCCTTGGTAATATAGAGATGTGTGAGACAGTATTAAATAGAATACAGGGGCTGACTCTCTAATCTTCTCTTCACCTGAGAGAAGGTTACCATCATCAGCAATTTGATGATTAATTTGATTTCTGTGTTATCTAACCTTGCAGTATTGTGAAAAAAACTTTGTATTCCTGTCTCCAAGCTGTAGCAAACTCTTTACTTTTCTGTCGCATCTCATCTTCTTCTTTTGACAACCAATACCCTAACCTAGACTGAAACTCTACCTCCTCTTTGTGCACGCTTGGGTCCATAGGATTTGCCATTAGAGCATCATGGTTTTCCTCCAATCCCCTGCTGATTGTAGTTATTTTGGCTTTAGTAGATATGCCTGCTTCCTCCATTTTTGGTGGCCTCCTTCAGCCTTTTCAGCTTTTCAACCACTTGGAACTGCACATGTCCTTTAATGTAAGAATGCCATAATTCTTTTACCAGTTCCTCAAATCACTCACAATCAGCCCAATAATTGATCTGAATGCTTTTGCTTTGGAGGCTTGAATGGTTTAAATACTGATAGAATGTACTTGGTAATGTATCAAGCCATATGTCATTGCACACAATTTTATCAAGTGTCCCAGTGATTCTTCTAGCCCATGCACCTTGTTATTCCATGTCCAGATACCCCCGAGCTCCTAATATCTGGCAATGAGCAGTTTTCCAAGCATTCATTAAAACTTGCAAGTTATCGTATGAGAGCCCTCTCCCTCCAACCTTTTCATCAGAATATCTCACTGCATTTGAAGTCCCTAGCTCATGCCCATGGTAGTGTTCCATGTTATTTGTGAATGCTTCTGATATCATCCCATAGATCCATTCTTTTACTCTACCAATTTGACCGATACATTGCAGTAATCAAACATTTGAACCCCCCTCCCTTTATTGGTAGCCTTAACAGTAATTTGTTGCATAGCCTTGTTGATAACGTGACAGGACCATATTTTTGGACACCAACATATCCAAGTTCTTCCAAGATTTGAAAATTCATACTTGTTAACAAAATCCCGGTATCTGGGTATACACTTCCAAATCCTATACTCTTTGTGCGGTCTAATTTTAGTCTCCACTAATACCACCATATTAGGAGATAGTTTAGCCATATGACTCTTGAGATCATGTCTCCTTTCCTTTTTATTTAGTCCACTCACATTCCAGATAAGAATTGGCATTGGGTAAGATGAAGACTCCCTGAGCTGGCCCTGGTTTGCCTCACACTCCAGATAAGAATTGTCATTAGGTAAGATGAAGACTCCCTGAGCTGGCCCTGGTTTGCAGACTCCCTGAGCTGGCATTGGTTTGCCTCCTTAGGGAAGTTGAAGGCATACTCTGTTCCTCCTCTGCTCATTGTTTTTATTACCATTTACTTCTTTCCTTGGTTTCTAAACTTTCATTTCCCATTCAGATTGTCAATGAAGACAATTACTGTAAGTAAATCCTCCTTATTATCTGGAACTTGACTTTCTGGGTTATCTTGTCTTACAGTGATCGGCTCATTTATAGTGGTTACTATGTCTATAGCTGGGTGCTCTTGTACTAAAATAACTAACATATCGTCGCCTCTTTAGCTAATGCCTCCCTGATCCCCTTAGATTTTTTGTTATGTCTGTGGTCTTTGATACTGATCCTTCTGGAACCTTTGATGTTTCTTCTGCGTTTAGCAATTTTCTGCAGATTTTTCTCCTTGTACCCCAGTTGTTTCATTACTGGAACATTCTTCTTCATACCTAGCGGCCCCACTTGTTGGATATAGGTTAGAAGTATAGGCTTGGTGTTACTGTTTCCCTGCATATGGTTCTCTCTTATCCTTCTTCTCACTATCAGCTATTGTGTTCTCATGTGCCTTGTTCTCCCCCATTGGCATACTAGTGTTGGAGTGTTCCTCCACGTTGAAGGTTTTAGCTTCTTTCTCTTCTTCTGTTGTCTTAACTTTAGAAGTCCACGCCCCCTTTGGTGGGCAATGAGCATCAATATGTCCAAAAGTTTTACATTGTTTGTGTAACGCCCCGATCCCGGCGATACGGGGACGTCACTGCAACGTATATACGTAGGTCAGAACTACCCTCCCGTATATACGCTAAGCATCAGTACAGACAAGAATCAGAGTACGGAAGCAAATGGTGCATTATACATTCCAACACATATAGTACAATTACACAGTTATCATCAGAAGTGATCACAATATTACATGAATATCATATCACTAGTATGCGCAAATGCGAGAATACAAAAGATATACATATATGAACAGTATAAAAAAGGGTGTCCACATACATGTATACAAGGAATGTACAAGTATGAATAGAAAAAGGGCACTCACGAGTTTGCTAAGGGAAAACTCGAGAGGCATACAGGGGATCTGGAAGGATGGAGCTCTGAAAGGTCGGCGGGGATCCACGCCACCGCTGCGCTACTCTGAGCAGCAAAGGGGGAGATCCTCCCGCTCCGGGCTCCAGGACCTGGACATGAGAATCCAGGGGAGTCAGTGAAACTCCCCAGGCGAGTAGGATGCAAAAGCCAGGTGGCGAGCCAAGGGTGAGTACAAGAGTCAAGTACAGAAGACAGGAGGGTTAGAACACAAATGAAGTATATATAAGAAGGGTATAACGTAACAATCGTAAAACAGAAATCCGAAGTAAAACTGATCACAAGCAAAATTGATTGTATACGCTTAGGTTACGGTCCCATGAGACTAGTACATCGAAGGAATAATCCAAACAAGGAAACCCTCATCTATATACCGTTATCTCATGCCACCGAATATCTAAGCGTATAGAATCAGAGTTGCAAAGTAGTCATAACAAGAATACATAACAGATGTGACAAGAGTGCATAACAGGTATCAAAACAGGAATCATAACAGTAATCATAACTGGGGTCACAGGAAACACCTATTATTATTATTACTCGTCTGACCCATATATCTCGGTATGTGACCTGGTGTACGGCCAACCCACATACATCCATATATAAGCAAGTCGAGGGTTGTTAACGGAAGTAGATGGAGAACTGATAGAACTTCTTATAGTAGTTCCCATACACCTGGGACCAGTTTTGGAGGCCCAAAGTCCCCCTAACAGTAATCTGTGGGCCAAAGTCCCACTAACAGTACCGCCAATATGTCATATTCCCATACTATAAGCAAGATATCATTCCGGCATCCATCACTTCCTCCCATACCCATACAAGTTGTCCTTTTTATAGCTTATGAACATAATTATCAGATTTCGGGAATGAGCAATATCATAACAGGGATACATAACAGTGATCAGTACATAACAGTAATCAGGTACCACATTCCCTTTATCGTGATAATTATAAGAATCGGTGTATCATGCTTGGTGTCAAGAGATAGCATGATAAATGGTGATGTATATCAAGTAACATGCATAACAATGGATTGATAATAAGTCTGGGTAAGTCATGACATAACAAGATGGTCTTGCCAGATAGTGGCATGTCAGGTGGTCAGGTGATAACATACTAGATGTCAGGTGATATACATGTGTTAAAAGGAAGCATGCAACCGACAGGTCTGAAATAATAGCAAGTAATAACATGGAAGTGACTCCAAGTCCAACGACCACGAAGGGTCGGCCACGCATGGTATATGATGAAGAAACAAGCATATCATAAGCATGGTACAAGTACAAGATGAAGCTACCATAATATAAGCAATTGTAGTGCAATACATGAATATGGAAATAAGAAGCGAAATACTTATCGATCCGACAAAACAGGAAACTCAAATAGAGAAGAGCGAGACTACTCGCATACAAGAAAGTAGCGAGTGAGAATACTCGCCTAAACTCCAAAATACCGAAAGAGCCGTAATCCACGGAAGCTTGGGATGCGCCACAAAACCTGATATAAATATGTAGAGAGAAGAGGAGAGAGAAAAAGAGAAGGTAAGATGATGTTTGTCAAGTGACAAGTCAAGTAACACCAACATATGATATAAGTCTAGAGGATAAGGTTCATATTCAAGAAAGGAATCAACTATGACAGACAGCCAATAATTAGTCGACTGGGTGGACAGGATAGTCGACTAATAGAGGGGTTAGTCGACTAGGAAGATGGGGTAGTCGACTAATACTGTGATCCAGAGAGTTGGATTTCTGTTTCAGGAAAAGGTTAGTCGACTAGGGTCATATGGGTAGTCGACTAACAGACATGACAAGTCGACTAACAGTTATGTTAAGTCGACTAAATCTGAGATACAGAGAGTTAAGGTTTCTGGTTCAGGAAAGGTTAGTCGACTAGGGTCAAGGGTGTAGTCGACTAAGGGCCTCTAGTCGACTAGGAACTAAGGTAAGTCGACTAAAACTGTGTTTCCAGAAAAGGTTAAGTTTCCGCTGAGGGTTTCTAGTCGACTAGCTCCTAGGTCAAGTCGACTAATCGTCTGGAAACAGCAAACAGAACAGATTTTCTAGGGTTTGTGTTTGATGTCAAATAATCATGGATTTAATACACAAGTGAACAAGATATGAATACATATGTATACTAAGAATTGACTAAGTCTTGGTGATGAAAATTACCTACCAAAAGGAGTGGTTGATGATGGAAAAGAGAGTGGAGATGTTGGTGGAGTTGATGAAGTTGTTGGAGTTGATGACCTTGTGGTGGCTTTCCATGGAGAGGAAGGAGGAAGAAGATGAAGGAGAGGAGTTGGAGTAGGTGTGGTGGTGGAGATGAAGGGGGAGATGGAGGTTAGGGTTTTGGTGAAGGTGAAGGCTTCTCTTTTGAGAAGTGAAGAAGAGAAAAAGAGAAGTGAAGAAAAATGAAATAGAATGTAAAGGAAAAGTTTATATAGGTTTTGACTTTTGTGAAGGAGGTGTAAATATGATAGAAGAGAGGGGGGTTTTTGTAAAGTGGGGAGGTGAGGTGAGTGTCCTCACTTGGCCACTTGGCCGGCCATGGGGGAGAGAGAGAATGAGTGGGATTTAAAAAGGATTAGGTGAAAGTGAGTGGGATTATGTGGAAAATTGGAATTATTGGAAAATTGGAAAGGCTTTGGTTAGTGGAGGAAGGAAAGAAATAAAGGAAAAGGAAAAAGGAAAATAAATTATAATGAGAAGATGTTTTCTTGGGAAGGAAGATGAAAATAATGGAAGTGGCGGATTCCCGGAACTGAGTCGTGGATGCTGAAATCTTTCGGGAAAATACCGGAATCGTCTGAAATTCAAGTATCTCGGAACGACCCGAAATAATTATCAAAAATCAAGAATATTATATTAAGTATCATAGTGAAATCCGTTTGAAGAAATACTTTATAGTTTTAAAACTAAAAATCCCGGAACCAATTATCTACCGACTCGGTGGAATTTTCATAAAATCATAAAATCCTCAGAAAAAGAATGTAGGTAGAAAATATGATTCTAAGGAATAATGCCTAAAGGACCTTCTAGAAATTCCTAGCTGATTGTGAAATAAAAATCCTGGAATCGATCAGCGGCACTGGTCGACACGGTTTTGAAGACTTTCATTTTAATTCCAGAAAAATCTAGAAAATTATAGAAAATATATAATATTGAAAAATGATATTAAAACTAAAATCGGTCAATTCTAATTATCAGAATGTCTAAATCGAGTAATACTCTAGGATCGGGCCTTCGGTTCAGACTAGGGCTGACTCCGAATCCACGAATCCAAATCCAAGACAAACAGTCATATAAGGAATTCATAATACAGAATAAATACCGGAAACAAATCGAAAAAAAAATACGACCGAAAATCTGAATACGCAACTAAGTACGTATTCTGGGAACGGGGTATTACAGTTTGCACATTGGTGGAACCCTCTCATATGTTATTTCAACTGACATTCAAACCCTCCTTCCAAATGAACCCTGACTGACCTTCCAAATGAACCCTGACTGACCTTGTTAGGAAGTACCCTATATGCTTTTACCTCAACAAACACTGTAACATAGGAAAGCCTTTCTCCTGTAGCTGTGGCTTTATCCATATGTAATAGGTTGCCAACCCGAATTACTATTCTACTTATAATTCTTTTAGACCACGGCTTCAAATCAAGAGAGGGAAACCTCATCGAGGATGGGAACAGTAGACAACAAGTCTCTTTCTAGCCCCATGTTTTCAGTCCATTTCCTTAGCACAATAAGTCTACCATCAAATAGCCAAGGCCCCCCTTGCAGGACCCTATTACACTCCTCACCAGTACCAAATTTAAAGAAGTATCCATTGTCCCTAGAGTGCACTTCAAGTTAACAAGAAGGCTTCCATAATCTTCCCACACAAGCTTTCAAGTGCAAATAGAACCGGTTTATCCTCCAATAAATAGCCAACTAGAGTGTTCTTCCATTAATAAGATTTTTGATCTGGGAATTGAGATTAAGGGTTTACCTTGACAGTCTTTTTATGTTTCAGTATATTTCTAATTTCCATTCTTTGTCTAGCTTCCTGCCCATTTGACAGATATCACTCCATGGTATTGTTGTTGAACCAGGAACAATTCTCCATCTTTAGATGCCACATTCCCCCCCTTCTGCTGATGAATCCATCGTCTAGTGCCTCCAAATTTGACTCTGGTTGTTACCTCCCTCTTTGAGGACTTGCACAGTAACCAACGCCTTCTCTCTCCATGGGTGTTTTGAAGAACTTGGTTGCGCCTTTTGCGCCATTGGGGGGATCGACATCATCGAACATCATCCACACACACGACTAAGTTTGGGATCTAGCTCTGATACCAATTGAAGAACTTGGGGTATCATCCCAAAAGACTAACCTTTTAGGTGGAGTTGCCCAAATCCTTATATACCCAAGACCATCCCTATGTCTAGCCGATGTGGGAATATTGTTTGACCCAAATCCCAATAGATTTCTAGCGAGCAACAGATATCAATCCTTCCTCAGTTGTTGTTGAAGTCCTACCACCAATTGTATTGTTGTAATTTTGAGCTTTTGTTGTTAAGGAATTAGCAGGATCTCCTCCTACTGAAAGGGTAGAAAATTTAGCCGCCGTCATTCCTATTGATATGTCTTTAATGAATAAACCAAATCATCTTCTTAGATTTTTTCTCAAAATCATTAGCCACCATATGAAATCTCTAGCCACCCTAAAAGTCATCAATAGCCACCCTATGATATCTCTAGTCACACTAAAAGTCATCAATAGCTACCCTAAGAAGTCTTAGTCACCTATTTTAATGTATGAGTGAGATGTAATGAAGTGAGATAGAAAGAATGTATAGAAGCTGCCTAAATATGCATCACATTGCATGAGATTTCAAGAGCAAGGAACTGAGAAGAGAGAGTTGTTAAATATTATATTATTCTCTCCTTTCTCTTGCCATTTATCTTTGTTTTATTAAGCTCTAGTGAGTTGGGTTCATTGGGCTGGGGTGAGTGAGATTAGAGTTGTAATATCTTGTATTCTTTCCTTTTAATTAGTAGATTCCTCTTGTTGTCTTTTCTGTGGACGTAGGTCACATTGACCGAATCACATTAAATACTGGTGTGTCGTTCTCTTTATTTCTATTAGCTTATATTACTACATGTCTCTCTTTATACTTGTCATCTCTTGCATTAGAAGTCACTGTTACAACAAACTGGTACCATAGCTAGTGTTATTTCTTGTGGGTCTCGAGATGGCTTCGACAAAGTACAAAGTAGAAAAATTCGACGAGAGAAATTGCTTCAGTTTGTGAAAGTCAAAATGCGGGCTCTCTTAATGCAAAACAGGCTTGTTGAAAATCTTATCCGGTAAGGACAAGTTGCTGGAATCCATGTCCGAGGATGAAAAGAAAGAACTCGAGATGAAGGCGCATAGTGTCATACAACTTTGTCTAGCCGACAAAGTTTTGCGAGACGTTGTCGATGAAGATACCGAAGCCAGTTTGTGGCTCAAATTACAGGGCTTGTATATGACAAAGTCCCTGACTAACAAGCTCTACTAGAAGCAGCGCCTCTTCACCCTTCGCATGAAGGAAGGTACGCCAATTAAAGGTCACTTAGATGAGCTCAATAAAATTCTCATGGATTTAAAAAAATATGATGTTAGAATAGATGAAAAAGATTAAGCTTTCATCTTATTATGCCCATTACCTCCTTCCTTTGAAAATTTTATTAATAGTATGCTCTATGGTAGAGATACACTTTCTTTAAAATATGTCAAATTAGACTTACATTCTAAGAAGTTAAGACAAATAGTGTCAGTTGTAGGAAGTGAGGATCAAGCTAAAAGCTTGTTCGTCCGTGGTCCTACAGAGAAGGTTCAAGAAAAACTTCGAGAAAAATTTAGATCTAAATCTTGGTTAAGAAAAAATGTTAGTATCACTATTGTCATAAGTTTGGACATTTTAAAAAGATTATTTTAAGTTCAAAGAAAAAATATAAGGAGAAAATATCAAAATGAGAAATCTTCGGTTGTTAGTGTTGCAGAAGAAGCTTCCCCATCACATAAGATTCTTTAGTTACTGTTATGATGCCCGTTCACGAGATGAGTGGGTCTTGATTCAAGTTGTTCTTATCACATATGTCCTCACAGGGACTAGTTTGTAACCTACCAGCTAATTGATGGTGGTAATGTCTTAATGGGAAATAATATGCCCTGCAAGACAATTGGTATTAAGTCAATCAAGATTAAGATGCATGACGGTATTATTAAAATGTTGAGTAATGTTTGGCATATGCCATATTTGAAGAAAAATTTAATTTTTTTGGGCACCTTGACTCCAACGGCTATAAGTTTATAGCCGAAGGTGAAGTTTTGAGAGTTAGCAAAGGCTCTCTTGTTGTGATAAAAGAAAGAAGGTGAATACCCTTTATATCCTTCAAGGTAGCAAGGTGGCAGGTGATGCCGCTATGTCAATATTAGAAGACCCAGACTTAGATACCACTTGTTTGTGGCATATGCGGTTAGGGCATATGAGTAAGAGAGGACTACATGTGTTGAGTAAGCAAGTTTTGCTTTGTGGCCAGAAAACAAGAAAGCTTGACTTTTGTGAACATTGTGTTTTTTGGCAAGCAGCACAGAGTTTCTTTTAGTACATGTGTTCACAGGACTAAAGACACCTTAGACTACATCCATTCAGATGCTTGGGGTCCCTCTCAGGTTCCATCGAAAGGTGAAGCTAGTTATCTTCTGACTTTAATTGATGATAATTTCAGAAAAGTTTGGGTGTATCCTCTCAAGCATAAAAGTGATGTGTTTGCTACCTTCAAGCAGTGAAAGGTTATGATCGAAAGGCAAACAGGAAAGAAGGCAAAGCGCCTCAGGACCGACAATGGATGGAGTTCTGTTCTATGGAGTTTGATCAATTCTACAAAAATGAAAGATTTGTGCTGCATCATACAGTTTGGTACACACCATAACAGAATGGAGTTATAGAAAGGATGAAAAGAATAGTATTGGAGAAAGCTTGGTGTATGCTCTCTAGTGCTGGTTTGTCAAAATGCTTTTGGGTCGAGGCTGTAAATATAGCTTGCTATTTGGTAAATCAGTCTCCCTTTACAACTATTAATTTTAGAACTCCTGAAGAGGTATGGTCTTGTACCCCTCTTAATTATTCTCATTTACGAGTATTTGGTTGCCCTGCTTATTTTCATGTAAATGATGGTAAACTTGAACCTAGGGCAAAGAAAGCTATATTTCTTGGTTTATGTTACTGGGGTGAAGGGATACAGGTTGTAGTGTCCTGATCCTAAGTCACCCAAATTTCTTATTAGTAAGGATATTACTTTTGATAAAAATTACATGCTTCAATCGAGAAAGGAGTCTGTTGTTGATATTACGGTTCAGGAGAGGAAGCAAGTAAGCAAGTGAAGCTTGAGAGCAAAGTTACAGAAGGAGTGTAAAAGAGCACACACATTGAACCATTCGATGATGCTCAAGATTCAACTTCGGGTGATGATACACAATAAGAGCAATAGTACAGTATTACCAACGGGAGAGTAAGAAGGTAGATCCATCTACCTAAGTGATACGTCTATGCAGATATAGTCACTTATGCTCTAAGGTGATAGAATCTATTGAGAATTTAGAGCCTTCCACCTATAATGAGGCTAGCAATTCTGATGAAGCTGCAGAATGGGATGTTACTATAACGAAGAGATGGAATCTCTTCACAAGAATCAAACATGGGAGTTAATGAAGCCGCCCAGGAGACAGAAAATTATTGACTGCAAATGGGTCTTTTAGAAAAAAGAAAGAAATCCTGGTGCTGAGTCTATAAGATACAAAGCACGCTTGGTAGCCAAAGGCTACAGTCAGACAAAGGGTGTTGACTTCAATGAAGTATTCTCTCCAGTTGTGAAGCATACCTCTATTCACGTGTTTCTAGCCATGGTTGCTTAGTTCGATCTAGAGCTCGAGTAACTTAATGTGAAGACAAACATTTCTTCATGATGAGCTTGAAGAGCAAATCTTTATGCATCAAGCAGAAGGATTCATTATTGAAGGCAAAGAAGACCATGTATGCAGGTTAAAGAAATCTCTTTATGGTTTGAAGCAGTCACCTAGGCAATGATATTTGAGGTTTGATACTTTCATGATGGAGCATGGTTACTCTAGGAATAAATATGATAATTGTGTTTATCATCGGAAGCTTACTGATGGTTCTTTGTATATTTGCTCTTATATACTGATGACATGTTGATTACAACTAAAGACATGTCTAAAGTTGATAAGTTGAAAGCTCAACTCAAACAAGAGTTTGAGATGAAAGATTTGATAGCAGCAAAAAAGATTTGAAAATAAAAATTCACTGAAAGGCAAGAAGGAAAATTGTTCCTATCTCAGAAGAAATACATCGAGAAGGTGTTGGAGAGATTTGGAAACTAGCACTCAAAAAGTGTGTATTATGTAAAATCAATGTAAAGCTCGAATGTGCTAATGTACCCTCGATACTTCCGTTATAGCATTGGCTTAACGGGTCGTATCCACAGGGAAGGGAGGCGATAGAAGCATTAACAGTCTCTAGTCACGTCAGATGTTAACAATTCTTCTATGTTGAAAGAATGAAAAAAGAAAAGAAAATGAAAAACAAGCATGTGGTAGGTGAGGAGAGCGATGAAAACGTCGATAAGAAAATAAGAAGAGGAACTTGAAAAAGATTTCTAAAACAAAGGTAAAAGAAAACTCATGGCTACTAACTACTAAGTACTCCACTAACCATACTAACCTCTTCGAGATAGTTGCCTCAATTTGGATCCTCGGCCATCACAATCCTTATCTTCAAGAAGCAATACAAAGCATGGCTCATGGATGGTTCATAACAATCAAAACATTGCAACAAGAACAAGCAATTACAAGCATCACTCATTACACTACTAGCATGAAATAAAAGAGCATGAAAATAAAAGAGAGTTAGCTTGGTTAGCAAGTTAGCAAGTTAGATTGTTAGAATCCATCATCTTTGGCCATCAATGGCTCTTGCAAGAACAAGGCCTTGTAGAGGCAACCCGATTCATGTGGATTATCAAGTAAGTGGTTAGATGGTTAGTGGTTAGTAGTTAGATTGTCATAAAAAGAAAAAGTTAGCAAGAAATCATGTAGAAGGAGAAGGAGATTACAATGGAAGAGAAAGGAGGCACCTTTACATAGAGTGTCACTCTCTATTACATCAATCCCTCACTATCTCTCTCTCTATGAATCACTCAACCCTACTACAATGATCTAAGAAAGAGAAAAGAAAATACAAGAAAATGAAGAACTCTCACCTACACTACACTAAAATCTAGATCTACTCCTAAAAACGAAGACTGCTCTCGCTCTTGGCCTCTGCAGGGCTATTTATAGGGCTCAGAAGGATCCAGAAGAAGAGATGGGGCCACGCGTCGAAAATCGACGCGTGGCTCCCTAGGATTGCCGCAGAATCTCAAGGAACGCCGTGGAATTGCGGCAATCCTAGGGAATCGTGTCTCTGGATTTCGTCCACGCGTTCTTATGGCTTCTAGCGGCTTCCAGGTATATCCTATTTCTGGTACTTTCGCCCGAATATTCGTCTGACAGCTCAGGAGTCTAGGTACAATGCATGTTCTAGAAAATCCTTTGCTTGGCCTCCAAGTAATTGCGGGATTAATTAGCATAAATTGAGCTGAATTAGCCTCTTATTCCATCTTTGCCCTTGGATTTTAGATTTACCTGCAATTAAGACCAAAACACGATTTAGACGACTATTTATTCATAAAAACTGTGAGAAATGTGACATAATAATGCAGAATTGTAGACTAATCACACCCCCACACTTATTCTTTTGCTCGTCTCGAGCAAAACAAAGAAAGAAAAAACTATACTACAAATTTATTACACCACTTTCGCAGGTGACGCGATTGCACTGAGCATGTTGATTAGTCTCTAATTTTGCATAATTTTCATCACATTCTCATATTTATTTGATAAAAAATTCTGCTAATAATACCTTGCTTGCTTGACTCTAGGTCCATGGTGTGCAAAGGAAGAAGAAGACCAAAATCACCATTTAATGGTGATTAAAAGCCTACCAACTAGCCATTGACTTTAGAGTGAAGATCTGGTCAGTACAGGGGGTCAAATCGCAAATCCCGGAACCCAGACAACCAGAGGACAGTATGGGCGACACGCTACCCAAAAATGGGCGCGCGCCGCCCTGACTTTGCCGCGGAATCGCGGCATTTGCCGCGATCCCGCGGCAAAGTTGGCGCGCGCGCGCCCAGTTTTGGGCCACGTGCAGTGCACGTGGCCCCTTTCTCCTGGAGTCTATAAATAGCCCTCCTGGGGTCCCAAATGCAAGCAGATTGGAATTTTGGCAAAAAATTGTAATCTTGTTTTAGTTTGTTGTAGTTGTTGTTCTTCTTCTTCTAGTTTTAGGTCTTAGCCATTAAAGAGAAAGAGAGAGAGTGTGTAAAGAGTTGTATTTGAAGGGTGACAAGATAATACAAGTACTATTTCTCTTCCTTCTTTCATTTACTTGTCTTTGCATTTACTTTTACTTCTTTGTTGTAGTGTAACTCCCCCTTTCCCTTTTACCCCTTTTTCTTTGTTGTTTCTTTTACCTTGATGGCTAACTAACTTTTCCATAGCATGGCTAACTAACTACTAACCCACTAATTTCTAACACTTGTTTGATAACCCGTATGAATCAATAGTGCCAAACAAGCCTTGTGCAAATGAGAGCTATGGCATCTTAAGATGAGGGTTCTAACTCTAATTTATCTACAAGTATCTACTTTCTTATATTTCATACTTAATTCGTTTTGATGATCTATGAGTTATGTTTACTTGTTAGAGTCTTTTTCTTTTAACTTTGCCGATACCAATAGTGCACTCGAGTCTTCCCTTATTCTCGCCTTCTATCGGATCTTGATATGGGAATGTCCGAGTTTTTGCCGTGTAAGGTTAAGTTATAGGATGAACTCTCACTCGATTTCCACGTGATTAGTTCTAATGCACAAGTGTCGTGTTTGCCTATGATCCATCGTGAGGCTATCTTCAAAAAGTTAGAAGTTAGTAGGAGCACTTAGTAGAAAGTTAGCCATGCATCTTTACAACTAAGAAAAAGATCACTTTTACAAACCACCAAACATTTCCAACAATTTCTAAAAATATTTGTTTTCACTTTTCAAATTCTTTATTTGGAAACAAGAACTTTCTTTCTTCTTGAACTTTGAAAGCCGCATCAAGCTTCTATCGCTCTCCCTCCTTGTGGATACGACCCGTATAGCCACTTCGCTACTACGGAAAGAATTGCAAAAGCAGTAACATCAACCCACACTTCCTTCTCTTATTTAATACTTGCTTTTTACGCGATCAAATTTTGGCGCCGTTGCCGGGGAGGGAACGGCTTTATTGTTCACTACTAAAGATTGTTCTTTGTTTTCTTTTGTGTGTAGGAGAAGAACCAAGGAGCTCACCATCAAGGGAAGCAAAAGAGGTGGCCAAGGACATTGCGCGAGGATTTATTTGCCCTCGGAAAATTCGTGTAAAAACGAGTTTTTCCGATTGAAGTACTAACATACTTGTTTGCAGGGTTGCCGAGCGCCGCTAAAAAAAAAAAGTGCTTTCAAAATTTCTAGTTTCCTTGGATGCTTCACCATATGCATGTGTAATAAATTCAACAGAAATTTACTTGTTGCTTAATTAAAAATTGGATTAGACTTTTGCATTTAGGGCACGTGTCTATTTCAATTCATTTCAATTTCTGTTGAAGAGTGTTGGAGACAAGGTACGTGTGCATTCATATAAAATAGGACCAACATTTTGAAGTGATTTACCGCTTTGAGTGTTACCATGTTGTGAATAAACTGTACACTTGCACAATTGACTTTAAGGGCAAAACCCAAATAAACAAGATAAGGTGGGATTTCATCACCCTTCCTTAGCCCAAAAACCATCTCCAAGTGCACTCACACTTTCCCAAGCCTTAACTAAAAATCAATAGACGTTGGCCCTAGGGACATCTCGGACTCACTAAGAGATTAACCGAGGTTGGAAATTGTAAGAACTTTACTCCTGCAAAATCGGTGTCTAAGGAAAGTGGATTTAGAGGTAAAGCCTCGAAAGCTCCGTGGTTTGGCATAATTAGGCCCGTGGCTCCGCCCGGATACCTCCCCCCGAGCTTTGCCCTTTCCTGGCCGATTAGCTTGTAGTCGAGTTCCTGCAACAACCTTCCCCGGAGAATCGACCAGTTAGGAGTCGTCTAGGTCCAGGTACCTTAGACTAAGGCTTGTGGTTGTTTTTGATTTCTTTTGTTTGTTTTTCACTTTTTCGATTGTTTGTTGTTTTCACGTTGGTTGTGGTGTGCTGAATGCAAGAGTGGGTGAGAGATCCTTCAACTTCCAGATTAACAAGAAACACTTCTCTACCTTTGCATCCAGAACCGGTGATGGCGTCACTTCAGGATAGATTTTACCCGATCAGAACTTCGCTTCCTTCTTGCATAAAACTTCCTGAAGCAAACGGAAATAACTTTGAGTTAAAGCCCCAATTCATTAACACTCTTCCCAAATTTCATGGTTTAGAATCAGAGGACGCATACTTCTTTGTTAGGGAATTTGAAGAAGTATGCCTTATGATGCGAATACCCCAGCTAGGAGACGATGCCGTTAGGTTACGTTTCATCCCTTTTTCCCTAAAGGACCTAGCTAAGAAGTGGTTGTACAGTTTGGCAGCAGATTCAGTCACGACGTGGGATGATTTCGTCAAGGCTTTCTTGAAGAAATTTTACCCAATTCACAAAACTGCCCTCATTAGGAAGAACATCATGCAGTTTAAGCAAGACCCGAGCGAACCATTTTGGAGATACTTTGAGCGATTCAAAGATCTCCTCGCTCAGTGCCCTTATCATGGCGTGGAGAAATGGCGTCAGTGCCAGATTCTCTATGATGGTCTAGATTATCAGACTAAGACCCTGTTAGAAACGATGTGTCAGGGAGGGTTCTTGCAGAAGGATGAGAATCAGGGTTGGGATTTGTTTGAGGATTTAGCGGAGAAAACCCTGCAATGGGAGCCAGCCTCGGAAAAACCTAGGAATTCACAATCTATAGCTTCAAGAGGAGGGCTCCTATCCCTAGAATCATCCATAGCTGCCGAGGCTAAGATTGCTACCCTGATGAGAAGGATAGAGGCTCTGGAAACAAAAGAGCCTGCTAGTGTCAACCAGATCAACCCACCACCAATTCACAATCCGGGTTGTTCATATTGTCAGGCACCGAACCATGTCTTTGAAGAGTGCCCTGTTTTCCATGCCCAACAAATGCCACCGGAACACATGAACGCGGCTTACTCACGGCCGCTTCACAACCCCTACTCGCAGACCTACAATCCTGGCTGGAGAAATCACCCAAATTTCTCCTGGGCCCCAAACAATCCTCCCAGGCCTAATTTTTCCAACAACTTTCACCATCCTGCTCCTCCACCACCTTTCCCAGTCAAGCCCCATCTTCCTCCTCCCAAGGCTCTCCAATGGAAAAGAAGATCAGTAAATTGGAGGAGAGCATTGAGGCTTTCAATAAGTCCCAGTCTGCTTTCATGCAGAACCAGGGACAAACTCTGAACAGTCATTCACAGGCCATCTCAAGGTTGGAATTACAGATGAGCCAGTTAGCTAGCTCCCTAAGTGAGAGACCTAAGGGTACTTTGCCTAGTCAGCCATTAGCTAACCCAAAAACCTCCAACCAAGCATATGAAGTCAGGACCCATCAATTAACCACTGTAATGCTGTTCACACACTGAGATCTGGAAAGAAGGTAGACAACCAGGTCTACCAGCAGAAAAGTCCAGTCCATCCTGATCCCACTCAAGCCTCCACCTCTGCTAGTTCCTCCCAGTCCGCTCCACAAACATCTGATAAGGACAAAGCTGCTGAACAAGTTCATAAGCCTGTAGCACCCTTCCCAATAGGCTTAGGAACAACAATAAAAACATGCACATGGAGAAAATGCTAGAGATGTTCCACCAGGTCAAATTGAATGTGCCACTTCTTGACGCTATCCAACAAGTCCCAGCTTATGCCAAATTCCTGAAGTATATGTGTACTAAGAAGAGAAAGACCAATGTGCCCAAGAAAGTGTTCTTGGCCACTAACATAAGCGAAATTCTGTCTGGTCCCATTCCGGTGAAATACAAGGATCCCGGATGTCCCACCATTTCCTGCACCATAGGACAGACCGAAATAAGTAGAGCGCTTCTTGACCTGGGAGCAAGTATCAACTTGCTACCTCTCTCGGTATACCAGCAACTTGGGTTGGGTGAGCTAAGCCCAACTCGAGTCACCATTCAGCTAGCCGACCGTTCTGTGAAGATCCCGAAAGGGGAAATCACAGACGTCCTCATCCGGGTCGGGGATTTCATTTACCCCGTTGACTTCATTATGCTCGAGACCCAACCTGTGTCCAATCTTAGGTCTCAGACTCCCGTCATATTAGGACGCCCATTCCTTGCTACAGCCAACGCCATAATCAACTGTAGGAACGGGTCCATGCGATTAACTTTTGGAGACATGACGAAGGAAGTCAATGTCTTCAATCTTGGAAGACAACCTAGGGATGTGAATGATCAGACGTTTGAGGTCAATTCTATTGAAAACCTGACGAGTGAGCATGAGGAATGCATGGAGATAGAAGCTGAGGCAGAGTTTGATCTGGAGGCTGAGGATTTTAATCTAGGCCAGATCGTGGATTCAGCAGTGGATTGGGCATCAAGCCCCAGTGTACCCCATCTTAGGATTGAAAGCCCAGAGATTCCCTCCAATAAAGCAACACCTTCCCTAGAGTTGAAAGCCCTGCCTGAACATCTCAAGTACGCCTACCTGGGCGGAAAGGACACCTTGCCAGTCATCATAGCATCCCACCTGACTGAGCAACAAGAGGACAGCTTAATGTCTATTCTGAAAAGACATAGGGAAGCCATTGGATGGACGATGAAGGACATCAAGGGAATAAGTCCAGCAATAGTACAACACAGAATCCATTTAGTCGATGAAGCAATCCCTAGGAGGGACCCACAACGTAGGCTTAACCCTCTCATGCAAGAGGCAGTGAAGGCTGAAATTCTGAAACTATTAGATAATGGGATTATTTATCCCATTTCTGATAGCCAATGGGTTAGCCCGGTTCATGCGGTCCCAAAGAAGGCTGGCTTTACGGTAGTAGAAAATGAGAAAAAAGAGTTGGTACAAACAAGATTGCCTACCAAGGTTCGTGTTTGTATCGACTACAGGAAGTTGAACGCTGCTACCCGTAAAGACCATTTCCCGCTACCCTTCATCGACCAAATGCTTGAGCGTTTGGCTGGACATGAGTACTACTGCTTTCTGGATGGGTACTCGGGATACAATCAAATTCCCATTGCTGCAGAAGACCAGGAAAAGACAACGTTCACTTGCCCGTTCGGAACCTTTGCTTATAGGCGCATGCCTTTTGGATTGTGCAATGCTCCTGCAACGTTCCAACGGTGCATGCTTAGTTTGTTCTCTGATATGGTAGAACGTTTTCTTGAGATTTTCATGGATGACTTCTCCATCTACGGAGATTCATTTGATCAATGTCTTCATCACTTAGAGTTAGTGCTACAAAGATGCATTGAGAAGAACCTAACTCTAAACTGGAAAAAATGCCATTTTATGGTGAGACAGGGGATTGTCTTGGGCCATGAGATTTCGAGGAGAGGCATAGAAGTGGATAAGGCTAAGGTAGAAGTGATTGCTAAGCTCCCACCACCCAAATGCATCAAGGATATTAGATCCTTTTTAGGGCATGCTGGATTCTACCGACGGTTCATTAAGGACTTTAGCAAAATTGCGAGACCCTTAACTAACCTGCTCGCTAAGGACGTGCCCTTTGACTTCAATGATGAATGTTTCAAGTCTTGGGGGAGGCTTAAGCAAGAACTGATTTCTGCACCTATCATTTCTGCTCCTAATTGGGCCGAGCCATTTGAAATCATGTGTGATGTATCTGATTCTGCTATTGGCGCTGTCCTAGGACAGCGCATCGATAATAGGCAGCACGTGATTTACTATTCGAGTAGGACCTTGAATGACGCCCAACAGAACTATACAACGACTGAGAAGGAATTCTTGGCTGTTGTCTTTGCGTTAGAAAAATTCCGGCCCTATTTGTTAGGTTCAAAAACAGTGATTTTCACGGATCACTCAGCTTTGAAATACCTCATGACCAAGAAGGAAGCAAAAGCCCGACTGATTCGGTGGATCCTTTTGCTTCAAGAATTTGACTTAGAAATCAGGGATAAAAGAGGTATAGAAAATGTGGTCGCTGATCATCTCTCGCGAATTCCGAATGCACCAACCATCCGAGCTCCGATCAATGAGGATTTCCCTGATGAGCACATCCTAGTCATTCTTAAGGAACCCTGGTATGCTGACATCGTTAATTACCTGGCCACAGGACAATTACCCGCTGACTGGACTAAGCAAGACCAATACCGCTTTTACCCAAGTACGGTATTTCTTCTGGGAAGAACCGTATCTTTTTAAGTATTGTCCAGACTAAATAATTAGACGATGCATACCCGAGGAGGAACAGAGGAGTGTGCTCAGCTTTTGCCATGACCTTGCATGCGGAGGACACTTTGGTCCCCGCAAGACTGCAGAGAAGGTTCTACAAAGTGGGTTCTACTGGCCCACTTTGTTTAAGGATTCATATCATTTTTGCAAGTCATGTGCAAATTGTCAGAAAATCGGGAAAATTTCTAGAAGAGACATGATGCCCCTAAACCCGATCCTTGAGGTTGAAATTTTGATGTTTGGGGTATCGATTTCATGGGCCATTCCCCAACTCCTTCGGCAACCAATTCATTTTGGTTGCTGTAGATTATGTCTCTAAGTGGGTAGAAGCCGTGCCAACCAAGACGAATGACAACAAAGTGGTTGTCAAATTTCTCAAAGATAACATTTTCTCCCGGTTTGGCACCCCGAGAGCGATAATTAGTGATAACGGATCACATTTTTGCAATAGAGTTTTTGAAGCTCTAATGCGAAAATATTCCATCAATCACAAGTTATCAACCCCGTATCATCCCCAGACAAATGGGCAGGTCGAAGTCACAAACCGACAGATCAAGCTCATTCTGGAAAAGACTGTTGGTCAGAACAAAAAGGATTGGTCGGTTAAGCTCAATGATGCATTGTGGGCTTACCGCACCGCATTTAAGACAGTTCTGGGGATGTCTCCTTACAGACTCGTGTTTGGAAAAGCCTGTCATCTGCCAGTAGAATTAGAACACCGGGCCCTCTGGGCAATTAAGCAACTCAACTTTGACCTGACCAAGGGCGGTGAACTTAGGAAACTGCAGATTTCTAAATTAGAGGAAATACGAAATGAAGCTTATGAGAATGCACGAATCACGAAGAGCAGAACCAAACTTTTCATGACCAGATCATAACCCGGAAAACCTTTGCACCGGGAGATAGGGTTCTGCTGTACAATTCTAGGCTTCATATTTTCGCGGGAAACTAAAAACTCGTTGGTCGGGACCATTCATCGTGCGCACCGTTTTTCCACACGGTGTTGTGCTCATTGCAGACCCTAAAAATAACACGGAGTTCAAAGTAAATGGCAGAGACTGAAGCCCTTCTTGACCACTGAGCCGATGATTCCAGACGATAGTGTGCTGACTCTTTTTGTCCCATCATACACCTAACCACAACAACTATTTAAAAAAAAAAAAAAAAAAAAAAAAAAAAGGTTTATATGCTTACCCCGTGTACATTCTTTTTGCCATTTCTTTAGCCTCTTCGTACTTGGCCAAACCGAGTCCACAAAGACGGTAATATCATTCCTTCCCCCTATTTATTGTATTTGCATTTTTCATCTACATTCATTGAGAACAATGCATTAGATAGGTGTGGGGGGGTGCTAACAGTTTTCCTTTTTCCTTTTACTTCTTTCAAAAAAAAATGTTTAATAAAAAAATAATAAAAATAAAAAAAATACAGATTGAAAAGAAATTTCATACTCTTTATAAAAATACCAAAAGACTGTAGGAATTACGGGAACCTTAGTAATAAATCTTTATTTTTGCCTAAGTAAAAAAGAAAGAATGGTTTGACTAAAAAGATAGGAGGGATAAGGAAAATAACTTATATCTTTTATTTAGCCTTAGTAGAATATGCATAATTCACACACACATGCTTGGGATTTAGAGACACAACTCTTGAAAAAAAAAAAAGAGCTGGATAATTGTGCCTCAAGAAGCATGATTATTCATGCCAAAAAAAAAAAAAGAAAAAGAAAAAGCTGGATAATTGTGCCTCAAGAAGCATAATTACTCACGCCAAAAAAAAAAAAATATAATAAATCTTGATTTCGTGGCCTACTCCACTCGCATATTTAACCTGAAGGGTGTTTTTCCACCTGGTGCCCTAAGACCATCTGGTTTGGGAGTCATCGGTTCGATGTGTGCTACATGAGTGAAGTAGAAAGCCTAATGGAACCAGGAATAATAAGTAAATATTAATAAAATAATATTCAAAGTTATGTTGAAAAATCCCAAGCACATCACACTGTCACGGTATGCATATCTATCTAAAGCAAAATAAAAGAATGAGTTAGAAGTACAAGATCCTTTCTAAATTTAAAGAAAAACCATAATTTCTTCTTTTATGAAGGCTAAAATATAAGAGGACTTACGAGGGTTAAACCTAATTCCTACATCATTCGGTCATTTTTACTTAGATAATTGAAAGTTCTTTTTCATGTATATATATGTATATATAAATTTCTAACAACTAATTTCTTTTCTTATTGGATTTTGTGGGTGCAATCCGCTGAAAACCCTCAGGAGACAACACTCCTCCTCTAGGGGAAACCTAGAGGTTTAAAGGCTTATTGCACATGCTCAGTGCAATCGCGTTACCTGCGAAAGTGGTATAATAATCGTCTCATTTTGTTTTGCTCGGACGAGCAAAAAGATAAGTGTGGGGGGTGTGATTAGTCTCTAATTTTGCATAATTTTCATCACATTCTCATATTTATTTGATAAAAAATTCTGCTAATAATACCTTACTTGCTTGACTCTAGGTCCATGGTGTGCAAAGGAAGAAGAAGACCAAAATCACCATTTAATTGGTGATTAAAAGCCTACCAACTAGCCATTGACTTTAGAGTGAAGATCTGGTCAGTACAGGGGGTCAAATCGCAAATCCCGGAACCCAGACGACCAGAGGACAGTATGGGCGACACGCTACCCAAAAATGGGCGCGCGCCGCCCTGACTTTGCCGCGGAATCGCGGCATTTGCCGCGATCTCGCGGCAAAGTTTGCGCGCGCGCGCGCCCAGTTTTTGGGCCACGTGCAGTGCACGTGGCCCCCTTTCTCCTGGAGTCTATAAATAGCCCTCCTGGGGTCCCGAATGCAAGCAGATTGGAATTTTGGCAAAAATTTTTAATCTTGTTTTAGTTTGTTGTAGTTGTTGTTCTTCTTCTTCTAGTTTTAGGTCTTAACCATTAAAGAGAAAGAGAGAGAGTGTGTAAAGAGTTGTATTTGAAGGGTGACAAGATAATACAAGTACTATTTCTCTTCCTTCTTTCATTTACTTGTCTTTGCATTTACTTTTACTTCTTTGTTGTAGTGTAACTCCCCCTTTCCCTTTTACCCTTTTTCTTTGTTGTTTCTTTTACCTTGATGGCTAACTAACTTTTCCATAGCATGGCTAACTAACTACTAACCCACTAATTTCTAACACTTGTTTGATAACCCGTATGAATCAATAGTGCCAAACAAGCCTTGTGCAAATGAGAGCTATGGCATCTTAAGATGAGGGTTCTAACTCTAATTTATCTACAAGTATCTACTTTCTTATATTTCATACTTAATTCGTTTTGATGATCTATGAGTTGTGTTTTACTTGTTAGACTCTTTTCCTTTTAACTTTGCCGATACCAATAGTGCACTCGAATCTTCCCTTATTCTCGCCTTCTATCGGATCTTGATATGGGAATGTCCGAGTTTTTGCGTGTGTAAGGTTAAGTTATAGGATGAACTCTCACTCGATTTCCACGTGATTAGTTCTAATGCACAAGTGTCGGTTTGCCTATGATCCATCGTGAGGCTATCTTCAAAAAGTTAGAAGTTAGTAGGAGCACTTAGTAGAAAGTTAGCCATGCATCTTTACAACTAAGAAAAGATCACTTTTACAAACCACCAAACATTTTCCAACAATTTCTAAAAATACTTGTTTTCACTTTTCAAATTCTTTATTTAGAAACAAGAACTTTCTTTCTTCTTGAACTTTGAAAGCCGCATCAAGCTTCTATCGCTCTCCTCCTTGTGGATACGACTCGTATAGCCACTTCGCTACTACGGAAAGAATTGCAAAAGCAGTAACATCAACCCACACGTCCTTCTCTTATTTAATACTTGCTTTTTACGCGATCACATGTGCAACAAGCCGTTAAACCTCTAGGTTACCCTAGAGGAGGAGTGTTGTCTCCTGAGGGTTTTCAGCGGATTACACCCACAAAATCCATAAAGAAAGAAGACAAATGTTAGTGTTTTGAAAATGCATTTTGAAAGAGAGACATGTTTCTAAACTATTTTTGCAAAAATGTAAGCGATCTTAGGTCATAAGTCCACCTATAATTATTCTTTCTTAAACTTAGTCTCTAAGCAAGATCTTGTCTTCAATAAGGTAAGAATTCAAAATTGGATTGAATATTTTATCTTTCATAAAACCTAGATAATATGCACACCGTGCTCAGTGAAAATTTCTGGGATTTCAACTCCAACCATCAAGCCATTTATTTATATATATATATATATTTCTGTTTTTTTTCTTCCCTTAGTTTAGGCTTTCTAGTTTACCCTTGTAGCGAGCCTTTAACCGATGACTCCCAAACCAGACGGTCTTAGGGCACCAGATGAGAAAACATCCCTCGGGTTTAAGGTCTCGAGTAAAAAAGGCCACAAAACTAAAGGGGATTATTTATTTCCTTTACCACCGTTAGGCGTGAATAATCATGCTTCTTGAGGCACATTTATCCAGCTTAATAGGTGATGTTTTATTACATCTTTATTTTTCTTTCTTTTTTTTTATTTTTATGGCATTTTGGTCTTTGTCTCCATCCCAAGAAATGTGTAAGTGTAAAGTGCATATTTATCTAAGGTAAAAATTCAAGATAACAAATCTCACCAATTTTACTTACTTAGCCTATAATTTTAAACAAGATCTATTATTTCAACTAGGTTTAAGATGTTATAATTAAGCTTTCTTAATTCTAAGTACATCTTAATTTTCTTAAAAATAGATCAAAACTTTGTCTCTTATTTCAAAAAGTTTTTTTTTTCTAAAAAGAAGTGTAAAAGAAAGAAAATCTAAAAACTCTATGTTAGTAAACCCTCCCCCACACTTATTTCATGCATTGTCCTCAATGCATCGTGATATATGTATGCATGAAACAAATAGAGAGGGAAGAAAAAATTACCTCAAGGTGGTGGTTCCGGTGGCGGTCTGATTGGTCCACGAAAGGCGGCCCAATCATTATTGCGTGGAGTCCGAAGGAACCCACCAAAAACCTCCATGATACAACCCACTAAAAAGATGTATGCATTTATGATTTTTATTAAAAATTTTACCCCATCTAATTTTCAAATTTTCAAAATAATTTCGGAGTTAAAATTTTCAAAATCCTTGTCCCAGAATGGAATGATTGATTTGGACTCAGGAAGTACAGGAACTAATATCGACTCAGAAAAATGACTCAAGTCAAGTAAAGGTTCGGGAGTCGAGATTGGTTCAGAAAGTGGGTCCAAATCAAGAAGATTAAGCTCAGGTCTAAATTCATTTCCCCATGATGAAATGTGACTATCTAAGATTAGTGATTCAAGTTCAGGAGGGTTGGGAATCAAAACTGACTCTAAAATGTTACTCAATTGGGTAACAATACAGGAGTCAATAATGATTCAGGTATTTGAACTAAATCACAAACTTGAGGGTCAAAATCACATTCCACATTGAGTTCAATTCCACAAAATTGAGAACCTACCAATTTATCAAATGGACTTTCAAAAGTATGAAATTGGTCAAGTTCAATATGATCATCATGAATGATTGGTGATTCAATTTCACAATGGATGGGTACAGGATTCAATAATGACTCAGGAAATGAAGTGAAATCAGGTGAAGATACTGGAGTCATAATTGATTCAGGAAGTAGAATTGAATCATCAAGTGGAAGTTCAGGATCATATTCATGTTCAAGTTCAATTTCAGTAAAAGGAAAACTTGCCAAAATATCAATGGGATTTGAAGTTTGGACAAGTTCAGATGAGTGTGCTGAAATTGAATCTTGATTTCCAAAATGACAAGAGTCTTGGGTCATATCAATAGAGTTTGGCATAGTTGAATTGGTCAAAGGTTGATAAGATAGAGTTTCCTCATTCCTAATAATGTTAACCAATTGACTCAATTGTTCTTCCACCTTATTGATAGACTCGGCATGTGATTTTTAACATTGTAATAAAGACTCCTTCAAGATATCCAAACTCTTATCTAGACTTGATGTATCTCCAAATGGTTGCTCTAGAATGGGAGTATAGGAATCTTGGTTTGGAAATTTTGTGAATGATTTGAGTCAAAAATGTGTGGAAATTGAAGCTTGGACTCACACAAGTGTTCTTTACTCATTTCCAAGGCAAATGGTTGTTCATTATGAGGAGGTGGAACTGAGTAAGACTCTTGAAAATATTGTAGAATTGGAGGGGCCAATGTTTCTTGAAGTTGTTGCTCGGCCCTTTGTAGATTAGCTTCTAAACTCTTTAGTAACTCAGATTTTTCTTCAATGGGTGGTTCAGAAAAAGGAGTATAAGAAGCAAAATCGGGGGATGAATATTGTGTATATTGTGGACAAGGTGGATATGGTGGACAAGGAGGTTGATAATTCGACTCGGGGTACGTGAATCCCCAATGACTCTGTGACGAGTTGAAATTATTTTGGAAATTATAGTCATAAGAATTTGGGTATGGGTTGTATTGATTCGAATAAGGCCAACCTGGTGTATTTGGTTGGTGCGTATTGTAAAACGCCGGGTTGGAATTATCCGAATCAAATGGAGTCGGTGTGAAATATGGATCATGTTTGGATTGAAAGAATTTTTATTGTTGAATGCCATTTCACAAAAAAAATTACAAACAAAAAGAAAAATCAAACAACAAACAAAAAGAAAAGAAAAATCAAAACCAAGCCAAGAAGAGGGTTGACCTAGACCTAGATGAAATGTCCCTAGGGGCAACGTCTATTCAAATTTTATTAGGGCTTGGGTTGTGTGAGTGGGGAGATGATTTTGGGCTAAGGAAGGGGTATGAAATCCCACCTTATCTTGTTTGGAATTTGCCCTTAAGTTCAATTTGTGCAAGTGTGCAATATAGACAAGAATATAACACAAAGCGATAAATCTCCCACGTGTTTGTCCTATGCTATATGCAATGCCATATGTACATCTCCATCCAGATCACAACAACAGAACAAAATACAGTATATTGGAATTGAATTGACACGTGCCTAAATGCAAATGTCTAAACCGTTTTAAAGCGTCCAATTACCGTATTTTAGTTCTTTTATTATTATGGTGTGTAGGCAATCAAAGCAGAAATATAGCAGCACAAATCAACTAGCTATTACAATTCACACATCCCAGAACAACAACAATTACAACGTTCACAAAATTGCCGCGGGTTTGCGGCACATGTCGCGGTTGCGCGGCAGTTCTTCGGAATCTGGGTCCCTGCTTTCAAGAGCAGGGAAAGGCAAAGCTAGCTTATGTTCTGCAATGTTAAGAACCTGTAAATATTGCCCTGCACACCAAAACAGAGAAGACAAATGTTAACAAAAACGTGAAAACAAAACCATTCCCTTCCCCGACAACGGCGCCAAAAATTTGATCGGGGTGGAAACTAGCACTCAAAAAGTGTGTATTATGTAAAATCAATGAAAAGCTCGAATGTGCTAATGTATCCTCGATACTTCCGTTATAGCATTGGCTCAACGGGTCGTATCCACAGGGAAGGGAGGCGATAGAAGCATTAACAGTCTCTAGTCACGTCAGATGTTAACAATTCTTCTATGTTGAAAGAATGAAAAAGAAAAGAAAATGAAAACAAGCATGTGGTAGGTGAGGAGAGCGATGAAAACGTCGATAAGAAAATAAGAAGAGGAACTTGAAAAAGATTTCTAAAACAAAGGTAAAAGAAAACTCATGGCTACTAACTACTAAGTACTCCACTAACCATACTAACCTCTTCGAGATAGTTGCCTCACATTTGGATCCTCGGCCATCACAATCCTTATCTTCAAGAAGCAATACAAAGCATGGCTCATGGATGGTTCATAACAATCAAAACATTGCAACAAGAACAAGCAATTACAAGCATCACTCATTACACTACTAGCATGAAATAAAAGAGCATGAAAATAAAAGAGAGTTAGCTTGGTTAGCAAGTTAGCAAGTTAGCAAGTTAGATTGTTAGAATCCATCATCTTTGGCCATCAATGGCTCTTGCAAGAACAAGGCCTTGTAGAGGCAACCCGATTCATGTGGATTATCAAGTAAGTGGTTAGATGGTTAGTGGTTAGTAGTTAGATTGCCATGAAAAGAAAAAGTTAGCAAGAAATCATGTAGAAGGAGAAGGAGATTACAATGGAAGAGAAAGGAGGCACCTTTACATAGAGTGTCACTCTCTATTACATCAATCCCTCACTATCTCTCTCTCTATGAATCACTCAGCCCTACTACAATGATCTAAGAAAGAGAAAAGAAAATACAAGAAAATGAAGAACTCTCACCTACACTACACTAAAATCTAGATCTACTCCTAAAAACGAAGACTGCTTCTCGCTCTTGGCCTCTGCAGGGCTATTTATAGGGCTCAGAAGGATCCATAAGAAGAGATGGGGCCACGCGTCGATTTTTCGACGCGTGGCTCCCTAGGATTGCAGCAGAATCTCAAGGAATGCCGTGGAATTGCGGCAATCCTAGGGAATTGTGTCTCTGGATTTCGTCCACGCGTTTGTATGGCTTCTAGCGGCTTCCAGGTATATCCTATTTCTGGTACTTTCGCCCGAATATTCGTCTGACAGCTCAGGAGTCTAGGTACAATGCATGTTCTAGAAAATCCTTTCTTGGCCTCCAAGTAATTGCGGGATTAATTAGCATAAATTGAGCTGAATTAGCTCTTATTCCATCTTTGCCCTTGGACTTTAGATTTACCTGCAATTAAGACCAAAACACGATTTAGACGACTATTTATTCATAAAAACTGTGAGAAATGCGACATAATAATGCAGAATTGTAGACTAATCACATGGTTACTCTAGGAATAAATATGATAATTGTGTTTATCATCGGAAGCTTACTGATGGTTCTTTTGTATATTTGCTCTTATATACTGATGACATGTTGATTACAACTAAAGACATGTCTAAAGTTGATAAGTTGAAAGCTCAACTCAAACAAGAGTTTGAGATGAAAGATTTGATAGCAGCAAAAAAGATTTTGAAAATAAAAATTCAATGGAAAGGCAAGAAGGAAAATTGTTCCTATCTCAGAAGAAATACATCGAGAAGGTGTTGGAGAGATTTGGCATGCTTATTGCCAAACCTGTGAAAACTCCACTTGCTACTCATTTTCGACATTCAACAGATTTGTCTCCTCAAACTGATGAGAGGAGAAGTACATATCTCATGGCAGTGCAGTTAGAGTATTATGTATGCTCTATAGTGTGCACTCGACCAGACATTTCACATGCAGTCAATGTCGTAAGTCGATATATGGACAGAACGGGAAAAGGCCATTGGCAAGCAGTGAAGTAGATTTTGTGATATTTAAAAGGATCTACTAATATTGATCTGTGTTTTGATAAGGAAACTAATTCTGATTGTAAAATTGCTGGATTTCAGATTCAGATTTGCGGGCGATTTGGATAAAAGAAGATTTTTAACAGGTTATGCTTTCACTCCTTCAGATAGTGCCATTAGTTAGAAGGCAACTTTACAGTCGACAGTTGCTTTGTCTACTACAGAGCAGAGTATATGGCAAGTTACAAAGGTAGTGAAAGAAGCTATTTGGTTAAGAGGCTTGATTGAAGATCTCGACTTACACCAAGGAGTAACTACGGTGTTTTGTGATAGCTAGAGTGCTATACATCTGATGAAGCACCAGATGTATTATGAGAGAACCAAACACATTGATTTCGGGTATCACTTTATTCGAGAAATTGAAGTCATCAAAATTAAGAAAATTGATACTGCAGATAATCTAGCAGATATGATGATAAAGCCCGTACCTTCGCGCAAGTTAGAGTACTGTCTTGAATTGCGTGGTGTTCAAAGTGGTGAAGGTTGAACTCGTCGAGGCTAGAGAAGACAGTAAGAATCCAAGGAACGCTTGATACAGTTCAAGATAAGATGGAGAGATTTATTATTCATACAAGACAAAATGGAAATTTGTTAATATGTGAGTAAACTAAATCATCTTGTTAGAATTTTCTTAAAATCAATTATCCACCCTATGAAATCCCTAACCACCCTTAAAGTCATCAATAGCCATCCAATGAAATCTCTAGCCACCATAAAAGTTATCAATAGCCACCCTATGAAAATCATAGTCATCCTATGAAGATTTTAGCCACACTATGAAGATCTTAGCCACCTTATGATTTTGATGTATGTGCGAGGTGAAGTCATGAAGGAGTTTAAAAGTTTTATTATAAATATGTATCACATTGCATAAGATTTCAAGAACAAGAAAGTGAGAAGAGAGAGTTACTAAATATTGTAATATCCTTCCTTTCTCTTACCATTTATCTTCCTTTTGTTAAGTTATAGTGAGTTGGGATTTATTAGCTGGGTGAGTGAGATTAGAGTTGTAATCTCTTATATTCTTTCTTTTTGATTAGTGGATTCCTCTTACTGTCTTCTCTGTGGACGTAAATCGCATTAATCGAATCACATTAAATACTAGTGTACTATCCTCTTGATCGGTCACATATATTGCATATATATTGTCACATTACCATGCTTTTTATCTAAATAAATCACATGAATAAGTCCTATTTTCTTTATAAAATATAGGCCCATTGCTAAAGGATAGGAAAGAGAAACAAGCCAAAAGCCCATCAAATTCTGATTTAATTCAGAATAAATTCGAAATTAGGGAATAAGGGCAGATCTTGGCAAATCAGAGAGGTTGAAAATTGTTGAAATGAATCGTCTCAAATCAAGCGGTTGAAGCCAACAATCAAAGGTTATTTCGTCAAATCCTGACGCAGAAACAAAAAAAACTAGCAGGAGATAAAGCAAAATCACCAAACAAAGAAGATCCTCCAACCTGGTGTGGCCACCTGGCCACACCATGGCTGCGGAAACGCGGCTAAACCGCGTTTTCGCGGTCGTTTAATGTTTGTTTTTGGGGGAGCGTTTGCTCCCCCAATCTTCATACGTCCCCTCTCATTTGGTTTTTGCCTATAAATACTATATTTTTTAAAGAAAAAGGGACTAGAAATTAGATTTAGCTTTTCTCTTTGTTTTTAAGGCTTTAGGCTCTTTGTTAGATAGTATAAAAGTTGTATCTTTATTTTATAATTTGTAATTCAGTGCAAATACCAGTGAGAGAGGAATTGAGTGATTGTATTCTAAAGATTGAAGTGACATAAATACAAGGATCAAGCTACCTTTTGTTCCACTCCATTTTACAGTATGTCTTTCTTTATTTACTTGCATAGTTCTTTGTCTTCCATGAGTAGCTAAATCGTTTTCTGGGCTTACTACTATTCCTCTATCTGATCCCTCTTCTTTTCGAATGGTTTGATGAAAAAGACCCAATGAATCATTTGCATGCCTAACTTAAGCCTTTCTTCTTGAAAGTGTTCTTGAAGGCACATGAGGATGAGTTTGAATTTTTAAACTTCTACCTCTTTTTAAAAAAACGTCTCTTGAACTTATTTTTATCTCATACTTGAACTTCTTGATGATTTAACATTCAATTCAAGACGATTTCTTAAATAAAAGAATTAACCTTTCCAAATCTTATGTGCTTTGCTTAAAACTTTCTAAAATCAATCTTAAGTTTTTGCCTATGATCAAATTGAGGCACTAAGGATTTTAATTGAAGAACATATAGTTGAGTAGTGGGATAGTGAGCCCAAATTTTCTTCTTTATTAAAAAAATTAACAAATCACTTTTCAAGCTTTATATAAAATTCACTTTTTCTAAAGCCTTCTCTAAATTTAATTTTTCTTTTAATCATCTCTCTTCTCTCCGTTCTCTTTTTCAACTTAAAGAAAGACATCATTCTTAGCTTTCTAAACTAAACACCGAAAAGCTTTTATCGCATTCCTCCACATGGACCCGACCCGTTAGCCCAAAGCTACACGGTAATTTTCTTAACTCTTTGATTTTACAATCACCTCTTTATTTCTATTAGCTTATATTGCTATCTATCTCTCTTTATACTTGCCATCTCTTGTATTAGAAACTCACTTGTATTAGAAGCCC